>CACRXK020002604.1:0-34273 GCA_902702795.2 Paramuricea clavata
TATTTATCGCCTTCGTTCTTAACTTTTACAATTTGCTGAATGCCGATTTCGCAATTTGCCGAACAGTAACGAAGCAATTTGCCGACTGGGGCCGACTTTCGAAAATTATTGGGGGGGTGAAGCACCCCCCCACACCCCCCCGCTCGCGACGGCCCTGATCCCAGAATTCGAAACCCATATATCCCTTATTAATTTCATATATCTAGTCATTCACTTCCATGCAGTCCATTTCAGTCTCAATTTCCGTAAAAAAAACTGCACAGAACTTTTAGCCAATTATAAATTGGCTAATTTTATGCTAATTCCACCAGGATTTACTAGGGGATGCGGGGGCAACGCCCCTCCTAGCCTGAGCAAAAGTGGTGCGAGACTGGTGCCAATTTCCTTATCAAATCCTAGACCTGGAAATACTGTAGTCGTGGATCCTGGGAATCACGTTCCTAGAAAACAGGGCTTTCAGAATTATTCTGAATAGGTGGTTGTGTTGATATAGTATAGATGGCTGCCGGGAACGGTCTAGGAAAGTAACCCATCCAAATTAATAAACCTCGTGGCACCCGCCGGCTTATTTTGAAAGCCCTGTAGAAAATTTTTTGATTGCTAGGATCCAAGAAAGGCTAGAATTATTTCCAGGTCTGTCAAATCCGTTGTCAAGCAACACTGCAGACAAGTGTAAGGGCTGATGCAGGCCTGCAAATTAGTGCCGATCATTGGAGATTATCCGGCCAAATTTTACCTTTTGTCCGATCAAAGCTTTTTATGACCGCGGACATGTGATCGACAGATTTAGGCTAGTCAAATCTCCAATCTCAAAAAATTGTTTATTTAACCCATTTTTTATCAATGAAATCGACAAGAAAGCAATATAGACTGCACTTCTCTCTATGTTTTGCTGCATTAAGCCGTAGGATTTAGTTATCAATCTACATCACCTTCGTATACATGGTAGAAATTAAAGTTATGTATAACCTGAACCATAATTTACTGATGCATTAGGACTGATAGCTTAGATATATACTAAGTTTTAGATGCATTGCTGTGTGGACTAACATGACCAGGCAAAAAATTAAATACATCGTGCTAATTTTCAAAACAAAATATGAAAATTTTTACTTTTTCCATTGTCCGGGAAAAACTGATAAATGCATGTCCGACCAATTTGTCCTTCCAAGTAAAATAACTATTTGCAGACCTTCTGATGTACCCCCCTCTAGTGATTATACGCACTTGGTCAATGTTCGCACCCTAAACCGCGAGTTCGATGAATATGACCTCTTCACCCAGCAGAACTGTTTGTATTCATCCCTGGCCAATTCTATTTTCTAGATCTTGAATTACAGCTATGCATGGCTGAACTGATTTGCCGTATGTTGCCTGGTGAAATGAGACAATTGTATGCACAAATGTGGTTTAAGCAATACCCGGGATGTCGCGATGACTTTATCGCTATTAGAGACGTTGAATTTGAAACAGTAAGTACTCCCACATTCTTCAAACAACATTAAATTGATTAGCCTACTTGCTTGTAAAAGCTATCGTGTGTTAAAATATTGGATGCTTCAAAATGTTTCTGAACTGTTTTATTTATTTTTCTTTGACAATTTTGTTGGACTTTAGGACTGCCGAAAGTTTGTGAATAACATGAACGAAAGGCAACTTGAGAACAGAAGGTACAAATCCACCGTTTGATCAATCAAATAATAGTGAATAATCTCAACAGGGGTGGAAAAAATGGGCGAGCACTGCTCGCAGGAGAAATGCTAAACATCTGCAGGAAATTCCTTTGAATGAAGATTTTCTATTGAAAATTTGAAGGAAACCTTAACACCCATGTCCCACTATGGGCGAACAACAGAGGTGTAACTTAACACTTTGCCCGCTTTCCCAGGGCAAGTGAAAATATCATGACGTGCAAGTAAACGTTTTATCTAACTTGCCCGATTTGGGCAAGTTGCCTTCACAAAAAAGGTGGGCATTATTAAGTTTTTGTTTTCATTGTCGGATATATTTTTTATATATAGTGCAGCAAGTGGTCAAAAAAGTAAAGTTACACCACTGAACAACATATGGTTGACAGACATTATTCCTTGAATTTAAAACCTACATGCAGATTTATCACAACAATACTCCGTTGGTCTGCAGGAAATTTTTGTCTCCAGGTTGTGCTCCCAAGAATAAAACTTTTTCATCATGTTATAGCTGTTCATATTAAGATTGCATCTAATTAAGTGATGCTGGAATAGTTAACCTTCCCCCAGTTGAGTTCAGGGGGCGATGTTGTGGTCAGGGCAAGGCCAGTTTTGGTGGATATTCTATATATTGTACATATGTATCAATGTATTTATGAATTATTACTGTATGACTCATCCAATTTATTTTGTTCGTCATTACATTAGCGCAACATTTCTTTCAAACATTGCATTAAAGGGTATTTAACACGCAGATGAATGCTATCACTTTTTCAATTTTATTTGTTACAACGTTATAGACCCCAAGTAACACATACAAATTCAATAACAAACACGAACGTTAAGTTTGAGTTAAATATTTACTTTCCTTTATCAATGACCTTTCCCAAGGGGAGGTGCATGACTTTTTACGAGAGATGCAAAAGATCTTAGGGAGGTGCAAAAAGATCTCAGGGGAGGTGGACACCTCCATACCTCTTCTCAAAACCCTACCATTATTTAGGGTGAAGGGGGTTAGAGTCATGGGTGGGGTGAGCGTCAGGTACTCACAAGGTCACAAGGTACTCTTATATGATAATATACATCATAGATTCATGGGTATATATCATCACACGAAAGAAAAAAAACGGGTTGACAATCAAAATCACTGTAATATGTATTTTAGTGTTCTTTGGCAAATGAACTTACAAAGAACGCTTCGTACAACGGGTCACAATCTATTTTAGACAAACCCGACAAGCGTTAGGATGGTGTTGTACAGTAGCCTATCGTTTTTCCTGAATTTAATATCTTTTCTTTCATAGTGTTTACTCCGTTCTTTGCAAAGAAGTGTACCTTGGTTTGCAAAAGGTAATACATTTAGTTTGAAAATATATGCTAACTATTCTGTCATTTATAATGTTCTTTTTTCTAATTATTCTTAAGGTGAACTGCCCCAGTGATGATGGCGATAATGGAATGTTTTGGACTGACTTCAGTCTGGGAAGCAAATCAATTTCATTTTTTGCCATTGATGACGAGGTAGAGTCAATTACAGTTTTTGAACCAATTCTGCGTCGGGATGAATTGTGGCCTGCATGTCAGGCTCTATGCTTGAAATAGAGCCTGCTACTGAAGTCAATAAAAAGTGGACAGTAATTTGGATGCACGCCCGCCCTTGTCTCCGCCCGCGCGCAGTTCTCCCGGCCTAATTTTCCCGTCTGCAAATTCTCCCCCCAAAAACTTGCTACGCAGGTTAGGAAGAACATTTCAAAACTGGCGAAGCTACCATTATTTTGACGGTATAAATAAAGGTAGTTTATCGTTATAGTTTTCTTATTTGTAGTCTTTTTGTTTTAGAACGACGTTTGGGAAACTGTTACGATCAGGGAGGATGCCGTTTTACAAACACAAATATTAGGTAAATTATATAATAAATATTATAATTATTTTGTCAGAGATGCTTTTTACTGTGTTATGGAAATGGGGAGAGGGGCGGGCTCTAAAGTCCTGAGCAAACTAGGAAACATTGTTGTGGAAACATTTGTGATTCTCAATGTTTCCACAAATGTTTCCCTGTTTGCCCACGCGTGGAAACATTATCGCGGAAACAAAATTTGCTTCCCGAGAAGCAAAAATGTTTCCTAGCAAATTCAGAAACATTTGATGTTTCCCTATGTTTCTCACTAATGTTTTCTAGTGTTTGCCCACTCTGGGAAACATGGCGAAACATTGGCAGGAAATAATGTTTCCGCAACAATGTTTCCTAGTTAGCCCAGGGCTCTAAGATTGCTTCCTACCAGATCAACTTGGATTCATCCCTCATTCCCTCATCATATCACAATTTTTCTGTTCTATTTCAGAGAAGAAAGAAAGCCACGAAGCTATTTTACTTGTCCAGCTCAATAAACCTGCCTGTACCTTGTTGTTATCTGTTGACCAGAGCGACGAAAAATATGTGAAATTTATTTACGACGAAAAGAATATCCTTTTATTTCCTCGCTTTTTTTCGCCCATAACGGTAATAAAGATGCACTGGAAGTCTCAAATTTCAATTCCCAACCTGCGAACTGGCGTACTCTGCCTTACGAAATCATAACGCCCTGAGGAGTACTACTTACTACCGCTTGGCACAACTGAATTACAACAGCCCCAAGCAAGGCTTATTTTATGACTTTTTCAGTGGTCCACCAAAACTAGAAAAATGAGGTATTACTATTAGAAGTACATTCTAAATTTCTGGGTGTTGCTACAACACCGAAATCATGTAAATCATTGCAGTTCTGTTGACACTGATTTTGTAATATATATACAGAATGAGCGGCCGTGTTATATTAGGATAGAGTTATTTTAAAAATACATCTGCTAGATCGAGTGCTGTAGATGCCCTTTTAAGCATCAAAGAAAGAAACTCTTACTCTGAAATGTCACAACCATCTCAAATTGACAGCGTTGTTTCTAACTTGTTCTTGTAGTTTAAATGGAAAAACATGGTCGCGAGTGATTCTAGCTTGATCAATAGACTGTGTTCTGCTTAACTGACACCTGAATACATCAGTTTATATTTACTCCATGACCCTTACCTGGACTCAAGAAACAACAGTTGAGACAAAACGAATAGAGCTGCCCATGCACTATAAACAAAGTTAGCTTAGTTTTAACTTTTACCAAATGCCTCCTTAACAAGCACAGATAGTCCACTTACACCTGCCAGCCTTCTGTTTCCCAAAGATTATCCATCCGATATGCCTGCCAGTCCAGATGTTATTGCTTCAACACCAAAAGCTTCTGTTACATCCAATGCTGTTCGTATTTCAAGCCGTGCCAAAGGGCTTTCCAAAACTGTTTCGTTATCGGTATGTTCAAAACCATTTTATTAAAGTCGGACTTCTATTTGATCGTTATCACCGTAAGCATGTCAACGTGGCTGTTTAGGGCTGCAAAATATAGCGGACCATTGGTCCCAGAAAATATTTGAGGTAGGCAGAAACGGGTGGATCCAGCAAGGTTTTTCTAGGGGGGGGGGTGCTGGGTGAGCAACCAAGAGTTTCTTCATAATTCTTTAGGGGGTGGTGGGACAGCATTCAAATGAATTGGCTTCCTAACGACTCAAGGGCCGAAGGTGCAAGCTTCCTAGGCGGTTCAGGGGCATGCCCCCCCCCGAAAAATTTTGAAAATTAGAACCCTAGAAATGTCATTTCCTGCGATATGGGCATTGAATTATGAGCTTCAGTTTGACTTGAAAAAAGGAAAAACCTTGGAAATTATGCCATATTTCTGAATTTGATTTTTCTGCACCCCAAGGTCAACAGGGGTGCGCTCCACTGTGCACCCCCCTATAAATCCACCCCTGGGCAGAAAAATGGAGGGTAAAAAGTGTCAAGGAAAGAAAGTGAAGAAAGTTAGCTAGAGGATGAATAAGGAAAGGAGAAACAGGAAGAAAGGAAATGGGACCAAAAGAAAGAACAGTGTATACTAGTGCAGTGATTGCTCACAGTCTAGTCAAACTAAATATTTAAAGAATACACAATCTCATGAATTCTCATCCATTAGTTAAAGAGTATTTTGAATTTACTGATTTATAATAATATCAAAATATGAGGTAAAGCTGCCAAAGTGAATCACTGAATGGCAATCTTGAGTCTGAGTGCAGACTATCATTATATAACATTAACATGTTTAAAAACAGTTAAATTAAGTCCAAACTTAGACTTTAGGTTTACTAAACATCAAGCTGTTTTACTATGCCAAAAATGCTTCTCAAATTCAATAATTCACAAAACCAAAATAGACGTAAATCAGGGTAGGCTGTTTGTACAAACGTCCACACCGAGGGACTGGATGGCATGACGACAACTTGGATTTTCAAAACAATGAAAAGACAATGGAACATTCCGATCGCTGGATTGTCACTACTTGGCACTACAGCTTTTACGTTAATTGTCACGATGCAGAGGGGATTCCTTAATTTTTGTAGTGCATACAAGCAAAAATCGCATCTGCAAACCGTTTCTGCAAAAATATATCTTATTTTGTGCCGTAAATAGTGTTGAAAAGACAGACTTACGATGTGCCTGCAAAAATTCAATAGTGCCACGAAATTTTCTGTTACAGACACCAAGGCGAAGAAAGAAAAAAGGAGAATCGAGCGATGAGTCATCAAAACCCAACGATCCTGCTTCAAGCAAAGACAAGCAAAGCAAGAAGCCAATCCCAATCCCAAATAAGAAGGACGCCTCAAGCAGTGATGGCAAGGGCGATAACACCCAGATTAAAAATCCCGCTGTACCCGATGAAAAGAAGAAACAGAGATCCAGTAGGATTTCTGGGAAAGCTCAGGAATCTGACACTGGGAAAGTGTCCGATTCAGATGGCAGTGCAAGTAAGGGTAATAAAGGTACCAATAGAAAACCAGGAAAAGTCAAAGAAAGTTCAATGCCTGAAATTGTTCAAGTTGTATCCGGAGATGAAAGATCCACGGTTCGAACAAGATCCATACGAAGCAACGATGCCGGGAAGCACAATGACCAAAACAAAACAGAAATAGGTAAGAATTACCCATGGAAATGTAATCCTAACTTTAGACCCACCTAATTTGGTGGAACGCCCTGCCATCCGAGGTGTAGTACACCGCAATCTCGTGTTTGTTTTACTATTGTTTTGTATGCAATTAGCAATTCCGAAGTTGATGAGAGGGCTGAGGACGAGTGTTAAAAAGTGCCCAAATTAAGAAATGAACCAAATCACTAAAAAGACCACCTCAAAATTAGTAAGTATAATAGTTTGAAGACGTTTACATGAATACGCTTCGAATAATAAGCTTTCGAAAATTGTGAAATTACTGATTAAAAGATTGTTTTTCGGGCGCGCGTCCCCCAAAACAAAAATTACAGTACATTTCACAGTAAATATCGCGATTTTCGAAAGCTTATTATTCGAAGTGTATTCATGTAAACGTCTTCAAACTTTGTATACTTACTAATTTTGAGGTGGTCTTTTAGTGATTTGGTTCATTTCTTAATTTGGGCACTTTTTAACATTCGTCCCCAGTCCACTCATCAACTTCGGAATGGCTAATTAAAACCCTTGTTGCTTTCTGAAACAGGCCCAGGGCCGGTTGTTCGAAAGCAAATTAGGTTAACCCTACGTTAACCTAAAATTCAATGCAAACGTCCCAATAGTTATTATTATTTAATTTTATTTGCCCATAATTTGCCAACAAAACAACTATTTTCGTATTAGAAGAAATGATTAGGGCTAGGAATCTTCATGAAACCCTGAAGGGCTTTTTTGTTCATAAATTTGGAAATATTGCTTTGGAAATCTTGTCTGCATCAGTAGGAGTTTTCTTCTCTGACGTTTTGAAATACACAGACGTACAGAAATACATAAACTTCAACAGCAGGTTAAACTCAGGGTTAGCGCTAATCCACCCTTCAACAACCCCGGCCCCATTTTGGAACTCGCCGCATACACTGATGAACAACAGAAACAATGTATTTGTCTTTGATATCTACGATCACAACCCGGGATATGAAGTTGTATTCGTTTTTGTGATGCCTGGCTAGGATAGATTTTTGAAATAGGCATAGTGTTTTGGACGCAACAATAACAACAACAATTTTTATTATACCCTTGAAAATTAGATGTTAATTTTGATAATTTAATATATATAAATAAAAGGGTACTGGCTCTCTGTAATAACTATAAAGAGCTAAAAATGCCAAAGAGCCAGGCAAGTATAGGCATGTCATTAGGGCAACATTTAACATCACACCAATATGGTAATCCCGAGCTCTGGTTATGATGGAAATGTATACAATTTGTTTAAATGTGTTTCATTGAGATAACCGTTTTATTCTTCAAATGTTACGGAACAGAGCAACGAGGCAAGGGAGGCGAGGAGAACGGTATGGATAATACGGATGAAATGAAGAAAGGTAGGGATAATAGAAGCATGGATGAAAGCGGATTGGGCAGAAGTATCGACAGTGGATTGGGGAAAAGTATGGATATCCAGGATCTGACGATGGAAGATGGACATGTCAAGAAAGGGGAACATGTCAAGAAAGAGGAACTTGTCAAAAAAGAGGGACATGTCAAGTGTTTGCAGGATATTAGTCAAGATGAACCAACAGTGATCCATGCAACTCAGACATTCAGCCAGGAGGGTATGGATGATCACACCCATCTTGATGATGAAGTGTTTTCAAAAGATTTGGATGAAGACACTCTAAGTGTTATTGCTAAGAAGAGTGGAGTTGATGACGGTGCAAAGGATGTGAATGTTGACGTTGATAGAGATAGTAGCTCAGGACCGTTTACAAAAGCAAGTGTTAGTGAGAAAACGATATCAAAAGTAAGGACACTTCATGAATTCGCATGAGAGAATGGGCTATTCTATTTAAAGTGCGACTAACCCCAAATAAAATTTTTGGTATGTGTAATATTTGGGTCATTCTAAGAAGAAATGTAATATCTCTTTATAGTAAAAACACTCATCTTGATCAACTTTTTCACTGTCAAAGTTTCCGGATATGATGTCATTAGATGAATTTTTGGTACAAAAAGCAAAGGAAAACTAATTTGCAATTCACCTGATGACATCATATGCGCAAACTTTGGCAGTGAAAAACTTGATCAAGATGGAATTTTTTATTATAAAGATATTACATTTCGTAGTCGCACTTTAAAATACGTACCTCCCTCTTATCGAGGATCAGGGCCGCCGAGAGGTTGGCGGGGGCCCGGGCCAAATTTTTTTTAGGGGCCCCTATCTAAAAAATTTTTCCCGGAAAATTTTTTTTCCGGACAACAACCCCCCGCATTTTAGGGGTAAAAAAATTTTTCCGGAGTACAAAATTTTTCCGGACGAGTACGTTGCAACTGCTTTCGAGGGACTTTATCTCATTTTTTATGCCAAAATTCGGTACTTAGCCCAAGAGAACAGATATCTTGTCCTTTGCGCGGAAATATTTAACACACAAAAAAGGCTGGGGCCCAACAAAAATTTTTCAAGGGCCCCAGCAACTCGGGGCCCGGGGCAATTTGCCCCCCCCCCCTGCCCCCCTCTCTGCGGCCCTGTCGAGGATAAGGGTTTTACTACTACTCTGAAAAATTCCTCATAAAAGAGAATGTGAACAGTATTTACCCTCTGAAGAAATCGGTATTTGCTCCTAAAGACATTTTTACACTTGAAAGGCCTTGAGGGAACCTCATTCAAAATATCCAACCCCTGAAAGATTCCACAGTAAAATTTTCTTACCCCTGAGGATTTTGCTTGTTTTCTTTCTTTATTTTTCTTCAAGTATATTTCATGAATTTAATATTCTGTTCTTTCTCCCTCCATCCTAGCAATTTACGGTAAATGGTTCCGTGTTCCGATAATTTTCCACCCCGTTTGACATACAACTTGTTGTATATCTGATAATAAAAAAAGTGGTCATAAAAATACATACTACTCTTTTTTAAGTAATTTTTCTCCTTGTTTCAGAGAAAGGAACGTGGGGTTGAACAGGATAAAGGAGAAAGTAGCACACCATATAAAAAGAAAACAACTAAGCCTGTGAAAGCTAAAGCAGGGGCAAAGGTACGTTTTGAATAAGAATCGTTGCAAAATAAACCGCCATATGGGCGATGCAATTTAGATATGTGTTGTTGCATACAGTTATTCAACGAAATCCTGACTGAGTAGAGACGTTTAGTGACTGAGTATAATTATATATACGTAGTAGAGGTGTGCAAAGCCGATCCGATTCGTTCGGATTTCGGAACCAAAATATTTATTTTGGATCGGATCGGATCATAAAGTTGTTTCATAGTCGGATCGGATCGGACTTCGATATCCGAAATAAAATGAATTAATTATAACACGCATTATCGCAAGAATTGATTATCCATACATTTATCAAAGCATTATAGTTGTTGTCGTCTACACTTCGAAAGAAAGTTTTTCTGTAAAATTGAAACAGTGATAGCCAATTTATCGCTGTGTCAAGAGTCATTCTAATGCAATATTTTGAAAGAAACTTTGTTTATTAATACACTGATACATATGTACATTACATGCATACGTCACGTCGTTGTCTTTGGCCCGTTCTATGCCGTACCTGTCCATGGGGGTCGTGAGCTAGGCTGCTGCACATACCCTACATTTTTTCCACCTCCCCCACTATTTCCACCAAAATCCAGTCTTGTCTGAAAAAGCACCGTAAAATGATGGTGGTCACATCTTTTTGTTCCTTAGGTAGTATATGGTTCTTTAATTTTCAGACTCGACAAATTAGAACAAGGGCAGCAGCGAAGAAAAATGCTTCAGTTGGTTCAAGTGTTTCCACCTCGGAGTCCGATATTACAATTACAAAACAGACAAGCAAAGCTAGGGCGAAGAGCGCAGAGCCTGGCAGTAAAGCTTCAAAAGCAATCACAAGTTCTCGCAGTGTGAGTGATCTTGATAAAAGGAATAAGCTTGGCAGTGTAAGTAATTTTGTTTGAGATTCTGTGAAACACTTTCTGGTGCTGTCGTGTTTTCGCCCGAGACTCTGGATTTTTAGTAGATTGACGCAAAGTCCAATCGAATTGCATCCACGATCAAACCTTTCGATGCTCCAGCCAGTAGTAAGACAAGGCAAGACAGTAGTCCTGTAACCAATGATCTTGTAGCAAAGAGATATTCTTGTGGACGATATAGCTATACCGTCGTCCAAAGCTAGCTTCCAGAACGTACAAGTACATGTATAAGGCTCAGAACTGCTCCTGATTAATCGAATATATTTTTTGTGTTTTTTGGCAATCGATTATTCTTCACGATAATCGGATGAACAACACAGCCGTGTGTAGCATAACACCTGGATACCTTTCTTTCCCAATTAAAAAAAATAAATACGAATATTGGTTTTCAAAGCATTGCACTGTGCATAACATCCCTCTTGGAACTAGTCTCGCAATGTTTATACAACTTGACTGTCAATTGCAAGTTGCATGGAACATACTGCTTGGTGTAAACAGCCTTTCATGCAATGCAATACTGAAATCGTTCTTCTTAACATTGCGAGACAAGTTCCGAATCGTAGAATATAACTTGTTCGGTTATTACATTCATGGGTTAAACCGGGTAGTGATACATATTTGATATATTATATCTGGTTCCTATAAACTCATAACATTTATTCTTCATATTCTAGGGTTATAACACCGAGGATTGGATGATGGATTACTCTGACCTTGAACGGAGGACGGAAAGGAAGAAAGCTCTGGAAAATGCGTCAAATGTCTCGAAGTCTCGATTGTCTTTAATCAGTACTGTTTATCGGGAAAATTATAGAACGGATTACAAATTCAAACGGAAGAAGTTTGAAAATCCTTATGAATTCAAAACTGTAAGTGAAATTATGTCTTTACAGATCGACTGGAATCTCCAATGCGGCCGGGAGAAATCTACGAGTGATGCTGACATGTTAAACTAAGGCTATAGTATCGTCAGTTAATAGCGCGTGACATTCTTGTCCGTTTACTCTGTCAAAGGCCAGATAATTTTACTCGTCAAGGGGAGAGTGTTGCGCTTTACCCTGAGTTTAAATTAAACGTCTATATCTTGGCTAATATTTTATAGAAATGTTTAAGGCATACATCAAAATTTAAGTTAGACATTACTGCGTTCAACACACTTTATTTGAATAAGAGTTTTTCCTATTTGTTTATTTAGTTTTCAGTTACAATAAGTCAATGTACCCCCGTACATTTTTTGCGCCAAGCACCCGGTATATGATGTTATTATTGAAGCCAAAAATACTGTGCATCATTATAAATCTACGTTTATCTTTTACAGAGTCCTCCTGCCAAAAGAAGTCCTCAAGGTAAAAAATTACTTCGTCCAGCGTTAAGAACTTATCAGTTGAAGAAACAAGCAGAACTCCAACAAAAAAGAGAGAAAAAAGGGAACAAGGCAGATAAATTATTGTCCTATAATGACGATGAGGAAATGCCCGAAATGGTAAGTATATTCAATCAGTATGCGGTGGCGGACATAATTATATATATCATTTAATATGCAGGCGCAGGAGAGCTTGCTCGCAGGCTAACGCCAAAGAGATGGTCGATGTTTTGCCTACACTGCTGTAAATATGGCGTCAATTTAAATAATTTTATTTCAATAGTACTTTAATTGACAATTTCATGTTTTTCAAACGGATGACTGTATGCATTTAGAAAGGCAGCTATTAAACTGTGTGAACAAGAAAATATTAGCTAATTATAACCGATTAACTGTCATTAGCTCATTGAGCGCCAGCAATCTCCTCCTGACGAGTAAAATTCACAGAGTAAAATAACAAAGTAGGGCGCATTATAGCGTAATGCAACATAATGAGTTAGTGAATAAATTGCGCAGCAAGGATAGTACAGTATCTGTGAGTATAATTATCCATCATTTAGAAGGAAAACGAGAAATCATTCTCAGACATAGCACTTGAAGTCCAGCGAAAACATCGTGAACGTGAACTTAGAAAGCATGATTCAGAAAGTGATATCCTCAACAGAAGAAGAGATTCTGAACCTGACGAGCAGAGTACGACGGAAATTCTGAATGATTGGAAAGAAAAATCTAAGACACGAAGGAATCTTGAGCAAGGCGCTTTCAAAAAGGTTGAAGAAAATGAGCAAAACAAGGAAAACGAAAAAGGTTCATGTTTATTCTTGTGGTTTGTATAGATATATATCAAGAAAGTTAATTAGCCTCTTGGTTTTTCTTACAACATTAGAGTTTCATTAAAGTGCATGCTGCATTAATCCCAAATATATTTTTGCTATATGTATAATATTTGGGTCATTTTAAGAAGAAATGGAATAATATATCTTCATGGTAAAAACCTCATCTTGATCAACTTTTTCCCTGTCATAATTTCCAGATTCGAGATATGATGCCATCAGATGGATTTTTGTGGCAAACAACCACAGCTAGGAAACTAATTTGCAATTCATCTAATGACAACATATCCGACAAGTTCTATTGTGGAAAAGTTGAAGTGAAGCTTTTTACTACTTTTTCCTAAAGCTGTCCGATGCAACTTGCTTAAGCCTGGTTTCCATATATGGTCGTATAATGTCGTAAAAATAGAGTAACGATCAACGCATCTATTACTGTATATACCATATACACCAATTATTTATAGATGGAGAAGGAACAACTCCCGTAGAAGCTGGAGACGTTTTGGATCCACCAGCCGATGGTATTGACAGTTCACAGACGTTACGTTTTGATGATCAGCAGGTAACAAAACCGTTAGCAGTCATTATGTTTATCCATGTATCTCACGACCCTTGAATCTGTCTAAACTTCCAGAAAAGAGACACCCCTTAGGCGTAAAAAAAATACCTGTGGTTCCGGTTTCATATCGCGAAAAAATTAGGGTCGGTAGCTCGGAAATAATTTTTTTTTTGAATATTTTTTTCATGTTTTTTTTCAATAATTAGTGTGACAGCAGACGCCATTTTGGCAGCAGCCCGCAACCACCCGGAGAAAATAGGGTCGCACGGTCAATCGCGTTGAAAAAATAATAGGGTCTGCAGAAAAAAATAGGGTCGGTCGGGAACCGGAACCACAGGTATTTTTTTACGCCTTATTGACAATGTTGACTTAACAGACTTGTTACAAGTTGTTCCATCATTAGTCTTTGTTTAGTACTTGAAATATCAATTTGTTGCCCTCCTTCCTCCACTGTAAGCTTTGAAACAAAATTATTTTTCCCCAACCTAGTCTACTTTATAGCTTGGGTTTTTTTTTGAAACGACAGACTATTTCGTAAAACTGATATAATTATTTGCCATTTTAAATCTTGAAGACATATCTTGTTGAAGAATTATAATTTGGTCACAGAGCCCATGCAGCATGTGTTGCTATCTAATAAATATCCACAAATCATTTTGGACCACAGCCGCCTACTTTATTAACCCAGCCACCTACTCAGAATAATTCTGAAAGCCCTTGCACTAACCTGAAACTTGGATAGTGTAATCCATGTAGCCTTGAAGGACATAGGAAATAAAAAAAAAATAGTTTGTCTCATTCAAAAGGACTCTTAAAATTATATATTACATTCTATTACCGATTTGTCATATCTTGCTTAGTTCTCGAAATATTTAGTCCGAAATTAATCTAATAATGACGTCAGGAGTTGGGTTAACCATTTAAAACTGCTCTAAAATGACCGAGTAACAATCTAAAATTGTTTGAAATGTTTTTAATAATTTCTAAATTTCAGACAGCAACCAGAAACGAAATTTTGGAGCCATATTGATCGCTTATACTCCTCTCTTGACGAGACCCCTCTCTTGACGTAACATGTATATCCTCAATAATCCAAGATGGCGAACACCTCGCTTTCTTCAGTCGAAATATTTTGAAAATTAAGCATGATATAAACAATCTGTAATAGAGTTTAATATATAGTTTTAAGAGTTCTTTCAAATGAACTAAACTTTTTTTTGTTGCCAATGCCCTTTAAGAGCTACACTAACAATTCTAGGTCCTAGCTAATGTTACTGCCGAACCAGATCAAGAGTCGCTTGATGGTGATTCGTTGTCAAATCTGCTCAAAACAATTCGTGATGACAAACCTGCTGGGTTTGAAGAGAATGTTAAGAAGAATACAGAAGATCATGTTGAAAAAAATGGTGTTAGGAGGACCAAAGACAAAGAAATTATTGATAAAGAACGGGACAAAAAAGGTAGTGTGCATGGATACGTCGAATTTTGGTCGCGTCGAATGCAATTCAAACAATAGATAATGAAGCTTAATGAGGTTTATCAGGTTTTACATTCGACGCGTTCTGGATTCAATGAAGTGTGACGTATTTTGAGCAATTGAAATTCGTGTTTCAGCCCTAAACAAAAAAGTTAGATAACTTTAAATGATTGTTGAAACGAAATTAGAAACGTGCTAGAAGTTATGTAGTGGAAGAAGACGATCAATAACGTTCAACAACATTCTTTTTGTCTAAAACATGGAATTTCATGCAGTTTGTAACAAGCAATTTTGTTATCATGAAGTGCAACTTATTTCAATTGCTCAAAATACGTCACACTTCATTGAATCCCAGGTAAGCGGGACCATATAAACAGCCCCTAAAACGGGTCTTACAAATTAGTCCCTTAAGAAATTTAACTCAGTTGGACCAAAATTGGACTATAAACCAGGCCTAAAGCCGGTTACAGACGAGCAAGTTTTCTATGACAAGTTTTTATTTGACAAGTTTTATTTGCCAAGTGCACGTGTGTGTATATGCAACAAATTTTATATGACAAGTTTTCATATGTGATATGACAAGTTTATTTACTGGTGTGAACGTGTCAACAAGTTTACTTTGACAATTTATTAGTAGCCAGCTGGTCAATCGCATCAAATGCTAAGATTACTTTGACAAGTTTTCTTTGTTGACCCATAGTCATATACAGACAAACAAAATTTGTACTTTGACAATTTTTCTACTTGTTCAAAAGCTAGCATGCTAAGCATGAACAAAGTGCACTTGTCATAGAAAAACTTGTCAAAGTTGCGTGTACAGACGAGCAAATAAAACTTGTCAGATAAAAACTTGTCATAGAAAACTTGCTCGTCTGTAACCGGCTTAACATGTTCATTTTTGATCAGTCATGCATGCATAGATCGGAATGTTTATTGTCCGTATTGTTTTGAAAATCCCACTGGTGCTGTTCTGCATGCAACCCAGTCGCTTATTGTTTTAATTGGCTTGTATTATAATGACATTATGCAAAACAGCAAATAGAACGAAACATGGCAATTCCCATGTGATGCATGTACAGTATAGCCAGCAAATATCTATACGCGCTTATATTTGCATGTGAACCAGTGAGCGAAACTGTCAGAACTTAAGAAAGCGCATGAATTTAGTTTCTCATTAGACATTGCTAAATGAACGGCAAAACATTGGTCAAAATATCGACTATCGTTATAGACACGAGTTTCAGAGGTAAGCAGAGATTGTATAATGATTTAATGTATAAAACTCTTCCCCTTCCCGACTGAATTAGTTTAACGATGTTTTGTACACAAGTTTGCCTCTCAATGAGACAGAGCTACCGGCCCCGAATTAATTCAAACCTTCGGAATACATGTATGCTTTCATGCATTACAAGTGTCTGTGTTTGTATATCGACTAAACGAGCATATATTTAAGTAGAAATAGCACTTCTCAAGTTGTTTGTGCATGTTCATGCAGAAAATATCTGAACTCCCCAACGGGAATCGAACCCGCGTGTTTCTTAATTACCCGGTTGTTTACCATGTCCAAGCACTGTTGTATATAGCTTGGGAAGTTTAGTATTTCCTGAAAGTTTGAGAACTACAATCTTCGCTTAATATATATCCAAGCTTGCAACATGTATACTATATATAATCATTTAAAGACTTAAGTATATCAGCCAATATACCTTAATAATGTATTTTATTATCCAGTGGCAGTGAGGAATTCAATGAAATATTTTCTTAAAAGTCGATAAATAGAAGTCAGAACAGTCTGCATGTCAGTCCGACGTCGAAGGGCCTTCGCTCGAAATGTCGATGTTTTACTTGAATTTTTAGTTAGTTGAATCCCTATCAATCTCGTATCAATCCGCAATTTAGTGACTAAATTTGCTGTTATATAAGTTCAGTCAATGGCAATTACGATTTAGAGTATGCAACTGTTGCCTAAAACAGTCGCATGCAACCTGCTCAGTTATACAACTTACTTACAACTTGAGTTGTACTATCTAAGTCAAGCACACGACTCCGGCACCTACCTACTAGGACTGTTCGGTATACCGATATGCCGAAAATATCGGTATTAAATCAATATCGGTATATCGATACCGGATATTCAACCATACCAAAATTTCGGTATACCGAAATTTTTTGGTATACCGTGTTAAATTTACCAACTATATGGCGAAACCATAACCTTTATTTTACTACTGAATGGCAATTCAAAGAACTTTCAACTGCAATGATTTAGAATTTCCACTTCAGTGAGATTTTACACTGAGTACGTGCATGTCGTTCGAAACAGCTTCGAAATTATCGTTTTCCCTTTTAGAATTACTCAAAATTTCCTTCAAACTTCCATTAAAGAATTTTCCTTTATAATTATCAAAGGAAAACCGGTATACCGATAATATCGGTATAATTTTTTCGGTATACCGATACCGACAACGTATTAAGCGAGTTGTGCGCTTGATTTACACAGTACAACTCAAGTTGTAAGCAGGTTGCATTAGACAGTTTTACTTTTAGGCAAACATTGCCTAACTTGAAGCAATTTTTGTTCATGTTAGTCTAACGCCTGTATTCTAAAAGCTCACTCACACTCACACTCAATGAGTGGAGGTTCAATCTGAGCTTCTCTTGAGTGTCAATGCTGTTTTTGAATACCTGGAGGGTGAGTAGTCACATTGTGAGGTACGACACTAACCCTCCAGCTATTCAAAACCAGCAATGACACTCGAGAGAACCTCAGATTAAACTCCATTCATTGGGTGTGAGTTTGAGTGAGCTTTTAGAATACGGGCGTAAGTCAATGAAATGAACGATGTTGAGCTCGAATGCTGCAAGGTGAAGGCATAACGCGGTATATTACATACGCACCAGCTAAGGCTTGAGCTAACTGAGGCGACATCAAACCACCAACCGCTTCATATATCGTGATTTCTATGTTTATAGCTATGGAAAACCATGAAGGCGAAGACAAGGAAAGTTCGAGAAAGACTAATGACGAGTCAGAGAATCTGACAAAGAAATCAAAGAGAGATACAAGTTTAGACAGACTTGTTCCACCTGGAATACAAAACAGTCTCATGGACGAGGAAAGCAAAATGCTTCTTAATCATGTCTTTGGGCGAGATGACGAAGATGGGGATTTGTGGATAGGGGCGAAAGAAAATAAGAACCAGGTTGATACCAGTAGAAGTCAAAGAGGGACAAAGCCAAGAGCTAATTCCAATCATGAAAATCCAGCTCAGACATCAGCGAGGGATACAAATACCGACAGAGCACGTGGAAAACAAAAGAGCACTGGCGAGGAAATCGTAGAACTTGACGAGATTTTTGATGATGGAAATGGAGATAGTCTTCTGGAGCCGAAACAAACCAAGAGGAACACAGCTAAGAGAACCAGAAGGTAATCGTTAAAAAAACAAGATGATTAGGATCATATGCATGATAATGGACGTTTAGTGTATGAGTGGGAGTACGGGAGTGTCACTGCCCCTAAAATTGGTAAATAAGTATATTTAGGCAATGTGTTCCTACCTATACTAATAATGGCAGTTTCACAGTTTAGTTAATTTGCATTCTAACTGACAATCTTTTGAATCTTTTAAAGTGCTTCTGACAATACTGCCCGACTTCCGGGCGAAAAACAGGAAGCGGGAAGAGGTGATATTTTAGAAGAAGATGATGTTTATGCGGATGAAAGCGCTGATGAATTGGAAGAGATGTCTCCAAGACCTGCCAAAAAACGAATTCCTCGTGATAGGAAATATGTAAAGGAACACAAGGATGGAGAAGGTGATCTGTCCTCTGGTACTGCTTTGATTCTGGATGCTTTTAAAAAGAATTTTGAGGTATGTAGTTAGTGATGGATGTCATTGGATCTCGTGAAACGGGCGAGGCTTGTTACGGGCGGGGCATTGTTGTCAACTGAAGTAGGGTGCATCTTCACACAAAGAATTACATCAGTGTTTTGGGGAGAATACCCATAACAAGGCCCAAACTGGTTGTAATATCCGACCAGATTCCAAGATTATCTCAGCTACCCTACAGCCATGATGAACATTATAAAGTGTTTGTTCAATTCTCCTCACAGCAACAGGACCTTGCAACAAAAACAGCGCTGGGGTTGCTGTGAGGAACATATGATATCCAGTGCATCCCTACCTACACACAGCGTTGTAAAATTTAGATTGGACAACAGCGGATGGAAATGAACTCTACTATGTCTTGACTATAGCATCTGATGCAGGCCATCTACTGTATATGATCTATTTAGTGCTTACTGAAGGGCCATATATGTGATCTATTGATATACAAATTAATTGATATAATGAATTACTTTTAGTTCTTGCTTGTTCTTTACTTTGAATTTCATTTTCCACAGAGAATTATTGAAGATTCGGACGATTGTGTGGACCTACCTACCAAGACCAACAAGAGCTCTACTTCACGAAAACAATCGGAAACAATATCGAAGAATAAGGTAAAAACATGCACTTAACATACACATGTTGTATGTTAGGTAGCAGTATAAACAGGAGTAATTTAGCATGCAGTGAGATTTTAAGCTCTCGACCTAAAGACCTGTCTACACCACATGATTTCTATCCAGTTTCCAGGCCATCATATATTGGCAGGCTATTTAACAATTAGACAACGAGGCCGAGTTGTCTATGAGCGAATAGTCAACGAGGAGAAGCCGAGTTGACTATTTGCTCATAGACAACGAGGCCGAGTTGTCTAATTGTTTTAGTATAAACTTTAACATTAATTTACAACTAGGCTGCAAACACAATACAAAAATACACAAAAAACATTGTAAAACCATTAAAGGTAAACAAATATTTTAGTTTTTGTTCGCGTAAAATGTTTTACAAAATTCAGTTTTAATTTTAAAATTTCATTGAGTGTATGTTATTTTGTCTATTTTCTTACCCTTAAAAATTGCCATTCCATATTTTTGTTGCTTTTTCGGGGTTTTTTAGTACAGAATTGTTCAACAAGTCGTCCAAAAAATCATCAGACACTTCGGCAAAAGTGCAAAACGCGAATTTTCCGCCATTTTGAATTTTCTATTAGTAGGCTATCACTAATAGCCTACTAGTAGCGTAGCCAATCAGAAGGCACGAAATGTGCCTACTAGTAGGTTTATACTAAGTTAGATTAGTCTTATACTGTTGTTCGTTTACTCATGGTTATTCGATTACCTTCAGTACCAGGGATGGATTTACTGGGGGGGGGGAGGGGTGCGGGGGGTGCACCCCCCCTAACCCTGGCCAGGGGGAGGGGTGCTATTTTTCACGATAAAGCAAAAAATTATTAGAGGCAAAATGAGATGCAGTAATTTGAGTGATATCATGATGATAAGCGAACTGTGAACAACAATTACAATTCAAATACAGTAGTCAAGCAAGACTTTGCAGCAGTGAAGCAAGTTGATGGGCGGGCGGCACACATGACCGGCACAACTCTGCACCAGAGCTGGCAGAGCACCCCACCACCACCAGATCATGCTGGATCCATCCCTGTTCAGTACGCCTGTATAAGAAATGTCTGGTATTTCCGCGCACCCATGTATTATTCTCTATATAATAAAGGGAGTAATGGACCATTCCCCAATTAATCAAAATTTTGAAGTCTAGACAAAATTCCATCATAGCTTGAAAGAGCATCACAAAATTAGTAATATTCCAAAGTTTCGTTGCGAAATGTTGTAAAATGCGGATAATATGGCCTTGCGAAATTTGCAATTTTCAGTCATTTTAGATTACAAACGGGAAATGGTTACTACTTTTCCAAAATTTTGATCTTAACTAGCCTAAACAAAAATTTCATCACAGCTTGAAAGAGCATCACAAAATTAGTAATATTCCAAAGTTCCGTTGCAAAATGTTGTAAAATGCGGATAATATAGCCTTGCGAAGTTTGCAATTTTCAGTCATTTTAGATTACGCATCTTTGTAATCGTTTGTAATCTAAAATGACTGAAAATTGCAGAGTTCGCAAGGTTTATTATCCGCATTTTACAACATTTCGCAACGAAACTTTGGAATATTACTAATTTTGTGATGCTCTTTCAAGCTGTGATGAAATTTTTGTCTAGACTTGTTGAGTTCAAAATTTTGGTTAGTTGGTGAATGGTCCATTGCATGAGTGCTAAACCACAAGAAGCGTATTCATATATACTGGACAGCAGCTGTGGCAACTGTGTCCAAACAGTAAAGGCCAGTTTACACTTGCGATTTCTGCTCCGATTTCTAGTGCGATTTTCTCCTGATGGATGTGAACGAGTAGATGAATTACGAATGTTCTGAGTACAAGTACCTCATCTGAACATTCATAACTTATCCACTCGTTCACATCCATCAGAAGAAGAACATCGCACCAAAAATTGCAAGTGTAAACAGGCCTTAATTAATTCGAGTCGTCCCTGCATGACTTGTCAAGTGTTATTTCAGGAGGAACCGCAGTAGCAAAAGAAATTTTTAAAACCCATGTTTGGTAGGATTATTAGTTCTATGTTTTATAGAACTATATTAGTTTTATGTTTGATAATAAGTGAAAATTTGATTCCGATGAGGTTTTCAATGAGTTTTTTTTTTACTAGAAAACTGTGAAAAGTAGCAAAAGAAGGGAAAGTCCACTAAGAGAAGATCATTTGTATCATCCTCACGAGCCATCAAAGTTTGAAGCCAGCACACCACAGGCGAAACTGTCTCGCTCCACTGATTCGGGTACGTGTTTTATCTATTGGTATGCGTGCATGTGCAGACCTAATTGAATTTGGGAGGTCCATGCTCCAGCTCGGTCCCTCAAGCACTGATCAAATAAGAGTTGATAAGAGTTGACCGCCATTGTCACGGGAGACATTTCAAGCTGCACATGCATTTTCAAGGTATACATGTACTCTTAAGACTAGTTTCCACTCGAAAATTTATCCGTGGATTGGAACGGACAAGAAAATTTTTCTTTGTGTTAAATTCATTAGTTCCAACCCAGAGCTCACAAGACAAAGAAAAATTTTCTTGTCCTTTCCAATCCACGGATAATTTTTCCTGAGTGGAAACTAGCCTTTATGCTTCTTCGTTTGATCTGGACTTTGTTCCAGAGAGCGCGTTTCCAGCGCACCTCCAGGGTTCCGATCGATGCCAATTTGTGGAATTCGTCCGTTCCTGCCCGAAACGTTTCCTATAAAACTCTGAGACTTTCTATACTTACCTCTGTGAACCATTATTTCCTCTCTGATGTCATATTTTTCATGATCAAGTCTGTACATGTATATCACTTCTCATCGCTCTCCTTAGAGAAACTATAGGAAAGCGATTTGTCACTCCTGGTTCATACAAAATTCAAGGTCTGAACGTGTTTAGAACTGATATTTAAGTTCTATCAAAGTATTGGTTGTGTGGATTCACTAAGCATCAAAGAAGAGATAAATTCTAACTCAGAATATGTATAATGCATGTTTGTTTGTTTGTTTGTTTGTTTGTTTGTTTGTTTGTTTGTTTGTTTGTTTGTTTGTTTGTTTGTTTGTTTGTTTGTTTGTTTGTTTGTTTGTTTGTTTGTTTGTTTGTTTGTTTGTTTGTTTGTTTGTTTGTTTGTTTGTACTGTATGCTTTCCTAATTAAACTTTATATACCTATATTTTGTATTGTTTAACTGTAGGATTCTTTGATAAAACCTTGAGCTCTTCAAGCAAGAAAAGAACGCCTAGCTCTGCGAAGGGTGATGTACAAGACAAAACACCAGGCGGTACAGTTTCACGAAAATCACGACGCTTTGGATGCCTTGATGTGCAGTCAACTGGTCACACTCCTCGTCGAGGATATCATAGTAATGATGGTAAGCTAGTGCATGACTTTGATCAGCTGAAAACTCTTACTAGTAAAGTAAACGTCGAGATTAAATTCGTTAGCTATAAATAAGCGAGTCCAGCAAGAGATTGGAAAGTTCGGAGGAAAAGTACAAGGGTCGGAAAGGTTATCGTTTTGTTTGATGGATAAACAGTTTGGCTCTAATTTTAATTATTTATTTCTTCCTTTTTAGATAAACGCACGTCCAGGATACAGGTAAAATATGGAGTAAGATTAACTCATGCCCTTTGATGCGCACTGCTTTGTTATTTTATTATGTCTAATGCCAGACTGTTGTACCCGTCAATGGGAAAGTTCTGGCACCCAAGTGGGCCATAGCAAATATGGCCAGAGAACTTTCTTTTTCTATACAGGAAGAATACGAATCTGGTGAAGAAGACTGCAATTTATTTTCCCATTCCCAACCAGCTTCGATCAATCAGGTATTGATCAAATCTTTATAATTGAACAATACTGATTGCTGTTTAAGTATTTCCAAGTATATTGTATTCCTGCCATTGTTACTATAGTTTCAAATTTGTAATTATGTAAGTAGTGGATGATAAAATTATAACATTTTGAAAGTGGTAGATGATAAAATTATATATAGTAAATATATCTTTGAACTTATTTTCCATCAGGGAAGCAGAAAAAGAAAGGGGAGCCGTGAAAGGGAAACTGGGTTTAAGTCAGGTGAAATAGATTATGCTTATTGTCTATAATTATAAACCTAATCTTCCAATAGGTTCAGTAAGGGCCGTCCCATAATGGTCCAGTGTTATGCTTGATTACTTGAAGCTCTATATCAATTTTAAACTTTCTTCCTAGAGATGCTGTAACAGCATCTCTAGATTGTTGTAAGAACTATAGCTATCGATATTGTTACTTCTGGAGGAAACAGAATATCCGGCGAAGATACCTGTGGTGCCATTGCATTAACCACTACTGAACTCCTCATATATTTAAGGTGCAAGTCAAGTCCGTTCTGCGCATCGGTTCTGCTCATAACAATGTGAGGACCCTCTAATGTAAACATTGCCCAAATTTCGAATGTTTCGAATTTGTCTGAACATACTGTAATCGCTATTTCATATTCATTTAGAAGCATAGCGAACCAAAATAGTGTTAGATATTCGTCTGAATATTTTAAAAAATACAGCAGTTCAAAATGTAAACAAACCGTTTGTTTACATTGCAGACTTGACTTCCACTTTAAGTTAACTATGTGTAATAATGTTTTTTTAATAACTTTGCAATGTTTCGGGCTCGTCTATGATAGAATCGAAGATGCAAAAGCGCAATAAAGGCTCTGCGAAGGACGATGATTTCGAGTACCCGGACAGCATTACTGAACTTATTAAAGGCATGGATGATCAGGACTATGTAAATGAGTCATTTAAGACGCCAGTCGATAACCAGTCTATGCCTATTCAACCAAGGAAGTTGTTCCAATCTTCTGACCATTCCGCACCTAGGAAGAGACAGAAAGGTAAGGATTTGTATATAAATGTATACCCAATAGGAGCCTGCATATAAGAAACAAGCGCACAAAATAGTATGAGCTGCAAATAGAGTATAAAGAATATATTTTCCTTAATAAGAAACTATTGAATAATTTCTTATTTGTTTGCAATTATTTACAACGAAAGTGGTGCATTTTCCCGCGCGTAATACAAATTAATGAAAAATTTGCAAATTTCCCAGGACTTTATTTTCCGTATTTTTTATTCTGCAATTTTACTATTTTTAACATGCTCATTCTAACTGGGGATGGATTATAGTTCTTCTTCTTGGCGAGATCAAAATTTAGTATATAGCTGGAATCATCAATCCTTTGGCTTGTATAATGTAAAGGTTGAAGTTTTGAGGCCTTTTAACAAAACCCGAATTTTTTTATCTACGTTTTATTTAGTATCAAGGGAAAGGCAACGTGCCAATGACGATGATGAGGATGATGATGATGAAGATATTGAGAATCCATTTGACGATGAAGATTCGATAGGGTGTGTTGAAGGCTTACAAATGCGTTTAGTTTCACTCTATAAAACCATTTGTTATTATCAAAATTTCCCCTTCCATTTCGAGAACTATTGCTATCATATATGCACAACTTTAGGAACTGGTAATGCATTATTTATGGAGGGGGGCTGGCGCCGAAGAAAAAATGGCTGGGTAAACACCATGTTGAGTATGTAAAAGTTGGGTATAAATAGAAAACAAACCGACTCAAAGGTTGGGTAGAAAATAATCAGTGAAATATCTAAAGTAATGGCAATGTCTACGGGTTAGGCTACTTTTTAGGAATATAACAAGAACGAAAAAATGGGTTTGTCCACAAAATTCATCAACAACAACTACACCGTGTCTAAGAAGAATGCCAAGAAATACCAAATTTCAAAATGTTATAATTTTTCATGTAGAATACACCTTAACTAATAAAACATGTAAAAAGGTTATAAAATTTTGGGGTGGGTCCATAGTTTTTATTACCTCCGCCAGGAGGTTATGTAATCATCTGGGTTTATATGTGTGTATGTGTTTGTCTGTCACCACAATAACTCAAGAAATACCAAACAGATTCTTACGAAATTTTTTGAATGCATTTCCCAGAACTGATTAAAATTTGGTTGAATTTGGTTAAAAATTGAACGAGAAATGAACAAAATATTGTCTTGCTTTTCCCGGTCAATTAAAAAAAACTTACTGAATGCGTAATTAGGACGTGCATAATTTATGCACGCAGTGTACTGTACAGAGTATATAAAGGTATACAAATAATGTAATTAATGGTATCTTCTTAGGTTGTATACAATTGTAATTCTCACTTATATAAGGGAGCTCGAAGCTGCTCTAAAATCGTGCCATTCGTGTGCTTAACAAATATATTCTAATTTCTTAATAATTTTGTATACACGCTGGCATTAATATTTTAGGTACGTTTTATACGCCGAATTTCGGTCGCGTCGAATGCGACTTAGGCAGCGTTTACACTGTACCGTTTTCGTAGCGTTCTCGTATTGTTCGAGAAAACTAGACTATTGTCTTGCGTTCCCAGGATTTCGTAGCGTGCTCGTATTGTTCTTAATCCTCAAGGGAACGCAAGACAATAGTCTAGTTCTCTCGAACAATACGAGAACGCTACGAAAACGGTACAGTGTATAAACGCTGCCTAAGACAATAATGAGATGATAAACCTCATTAAGCTTCAGCCTTCATTATCTATTGTCTTAGTTGCATTTCACGCGACCGAAATTCAATGTCTAAGGCTTACGGAGTTACGCATTATTGCGTTCAGCAAAGTGCCAATCCATTCAAATTCTAATAACATTAGATTGCTTCAATACTGTACAGGGTGTATAAAAAAACGCAACCTCGGAATTTCCCAAGAAATAGACATTGTTTTAAGACAAAAGATTTTAGGTGCCTGGGAATTTGAAATAGCACAACTGTCAAAATGCGCGAGTGCATAAAGCAAAATTTATGCATTTATTTAATGACACTTAAAAAGTTTTTATTTTACAAGTACAGTACAACAACAGTAATATGATCTATTAGCAATTTGATTTCAATTCGCGGGGGCCTAAAATCTTTTATGCTTAAGAATTGCAAAGTGGATTTCTTAGGAATTTCCAAGGTTGCGTTTCACTTCAGAGTAGCGGGCGGAGGTATGCAGTCTCTGAGTACCCTCTAGTTGTTATCTGTGATTGAGTAAAGGAAAGTATTGACTTTCACTTTCTTGTGGTTGGGTCTGCAAAATGCTACCAGGGGAAATATTTATCTCCGGTACCGCCCCCCGGCCATAATGACCGGTCCCGTAGTACGATCGAAATGCATGCATTCTAATTTTTATATTTTGATATCCGACCTCTGTACATTGCAGTGAAGAAATGCAAACTTCTTTCATAAATTTGGGAAAGGAAGTGAAGAAGACTATTAAGGTAATCTTTATTCGTTGATGGTGTTTTGCTTGCAGCACAAGGGTTAGTAATTTTTATTTGAAGCTTTCCTTTGTATGTTGTGTACTAGTTTGTGTTTAGGGCCATTCCATTTAATGTACCCCCCCTCCCCCATGGACGAGGTCAATAAAATTAGAACCCCTAAGAAAAAAGATCAAAGTGCAAACACACACACACCAGAAATTAAGAAATTTTTGCCTTACCCCTCAGAAAAAACGCAAAGATCAAAGGATACCGATGCACACAACCCCTCATGCAGAAATGGCTTTTTCAAACCCCCTCAGAAATTCTCGTCCATAGTCGGTGCATGTGTGTACATTAAATGGAATGGCCCTTGATGTGTTTGTAATTATGATTTATGTTTGATAGCAAAGGCAAGATTACGTGAGTCAAATAGCTAGTGCAACCATGAAATTAATCACTGCAAAGAGTGAAGAAATGTGGTCAAAACAATCGTCCAGACGGTATATTTCTATAATTTGTTTATGTGTATATAAACATCCAAATTGAACCAGAATTTAATCAATTTGTCTTTGGGAAATGTCCATTAATCCTACAAATTTTCGTATCAGTAATACGTTTGAAATTTTGTTACTTGCATGTAAGTTATCGTACTGACAGTCTGCCAAACACACCGACAGACAAACACACAGACAGACAAACACACAGACAGACAAACATACAGACAGATACACATACACTTCTGGCATTTTGACGTGGAAAATTATTTCATATCTGTAGACATACTCTAATGAATGAATTCACGAGCTGTGTTAATAAATATGTGGAGGACCACCAGCAAATAACAAGCAAAAGACAACAGATTGAAGATGACATGATTGTGAGTTGTTCTGTACCGCGGGGAAGACCAAATGACGGGGGTTTTGGAGCCAAATAACTGAAACAAAACCTCTGCATGCTTTTACATGATTGCAGTTGGTTGTGACCATAGTCACTCTACTCGGACTCATTAATCCTTAACTAAGTTTTGAGGCGCACACTTTCTTGGTAGAGTAAACCTCTTAAGCCATGGAAGTTGCTCCATGATTCAGGGTTACATAATTTCTGCAGACTGCAGCCATCATTGCTGACCATGCAAGTGTAACAAAGCCATAAATAGGCTAGCTATTATTTAGGTAAATTTGCACAAATTTTTACACCAAACATGTTTTAAGAACCGGAGGTCGATGACTCGGTATAATATAATGGCTAACTAGATTAACACAGCCCCAATCTAAGTGTTTACGCTACAGGTGTGAAACCATTCAGCCTTTTAAATTCCTGATATATATTTTAGACTCAAGTAAAGAATCACCTGGAAGCTTTGGCGAAGCAAAGAAAAGAACAAGAAAAATGGTGAGTGTGTCACAGTTTTGTTAAGTAACAAAATAAACCTTGTCCAAAAATTGAGTGTTTTAAAATCACGTTTTCCCGTCAACACATTTAAGATCATTAGTCTTCCGATCCGATTTAAGTAAGTCCGTCCAATTAATTTTTTCACACTAATTAATCTTCATTCTGTTAATTATGTTAATTATATGAAAATGATCAAATCGAAAACTTACTATAATGTGTTTTTGTTAATCGAAACATGATTTTAAAACACTCAATCTTCAGACCGGCATTTTTATTACTGAAAAAGTGTGACAAGTGTGCATGCATGGCTCGTTACGAGAGGATTGTCGTTCATTAAAATTACCTTTCTCTCATGAACAATCGCAATAACCTTTTATTTTTTCCCCAAAAATCGATGTTACAATTGAAGAATATACGGTAATTCATGAAAATATAAGGAACTATATAGCCTCCTTGAATAACTGAATATAGTTGAGGGCTAAAAAATTATTGCTAATTCTAAAGTGTATATAAAAATAGGTTATATATACTACTTTGCGTCACTATCTATAGGTGCATAATTTACTCAGAATTTTTTCAGGAATATATAATTTATGTACATACTGTATTATTAGCATTAATATTATTATTACTAGCAATTCAATTACGTCATTACTTTCTTTAGTCTGCGAGGCATCATTAAAACACAAAAGGCTTTCACTGAGACGTTTAAAAGCATTGAAGACGCTGAACAGTCCCAACGAGTATGTTTGTTGTAATTTGAATATTATTTGGTAGCATGTATATGCATGGTATTACTCGCAATGTGATCTGAAGCTAGGTGGGACGGGAAGGAGGAAACCCAGGTATATGTGTAATTTTTGGCCGAATGAAGTGAATATACCAGAACTTGTATACTAGCTAATACATTTTCTATTGTGCAGATGGACTTCCTCGACTCGTTACGGAAGGAATTAAAACGATACCGCGATCAAGCCGCACAGGAAGTTGTAAGTATAATCTTTTCATTTTTTTTTCTTTGTTTTTGAAATACAGTCGAACCTCTATTAAGCGGCCCTCCATTAAGCGGCCACCCTCTATTAAACGGCCGCATATCGAAGTCCCGAAATTTTTGTAATACAAATACTATAAACTATCCCTCTATTAAACGGCCACCTCTATTGAGCGGCCGCGGCCACCCAAAGAGCGGTCCCAAATGATGTTTTATGTCAATTTTTACCTCTACTAAGCGGCAAGCCTGCAGGATTGATGTGATGGCCTTGTGTTGTTGGCACAATGTATGCCTGTGAAAAAATGTTATAGTAGATGAAACCGAGAATTAAAGATAAAATCACTATTGTATTCTGTGATTCATAATTAAAAAGAGACATTTGACTACGCCCAGGGTCTATTATTTGCGTACTTCTATTTAGCGGCCACCTCTATTAAGCGGCCACAAAGCCGATTCTCGAGGGTGGCCGCTTAATAGAGGTTCGACTGCATGTATGTGGTAAAAAGAAGAAACGCGCAGGCTGCGATAATTCGCTCACTCGCTCGTTCAAAAAGCCAAATATTTCCAATTGTTTTTAGCAAAAGCAAGAATTCGAAAACATCAAACGTCGTATTCAAGCGATGCTTGGCATGTCATTGTGAGTTATTGAATTCACGTTCTTTTTGTACATTTCTTTGATATACATCAATTTGGAATTCTTAAACTTTTGAAAAAAGTTTTGCCATTCAAAATACTTATGTATATTTGTTTGGACTTATTTATGTGTTGTCAAGCATGACGTTAACTTGTTCGTACTGTATTCGTATACGTATAAATTTGAATGAACTTTTAGGCTTGGTAGTTGTTATAGCATGTGTAATGGTAGCGAATCACTTCGAAAGGCTATAGAAACTTAATTTATACGGCAACTATTTAAATGTTCTGCAATCCAAAGATTTAATGTTCGATTTCTCCATATATCGTTCTTAGAAAATTTAATACCTCAATATTATATTTCCTGAATTTTTGTGATCCAATTCACATTTTTCAATTTCCTCCATAAATCATACTTCGAAAATAAAGTCTTTAAAAGCTAAAACACATTTCTTCTCATGTTTTATTACGATAAACCAACTCGACATTTGATTAACAAACCAACATGAATGAACGAAGATTTTTCCTTTTTATAAAATCAAATATTGGATTTTAGAAGGTAAAGTCACAAAATTGAAGAGCCACTCTTCAGATGCTAATTTATGTTTTCTGAAACTAAAAATATGAAATAATAAATTACAAATACAAGCGTCAATTCATCTTGCACATGCATGTATATATAGTGTTTTAACGAATGAAAGTGAAATTTTAGTTTTTACCGGATATTTTTATACAATTCCCTTTCATAATGTTCGGTTTGCTGATATTCATCTGGAGCTTTTCATTCTAATTTCTTGAGCCGATATAATGGTATTTCATTCATGAAAAAAATAAATAAGTCCTAGCACACAGGAGTGTATTAGAAAATGAGTTGATTATATAGTTGTTCACTGCATTTTGGAATTGTTATAGCATTTTGCTTTGTCTTACAAAAGTTCTGAAGCTCTTTGAAGTGGTAGGTTTCTGGTGCAAAGATTACATATTTTGAACTACAGTATTTATTACGCTACAACGTAGCAACCGTATTTAATAAAATGTTTGTTGTAATTTATCATGTATTGTCTTTGAATGCATATAAACCTGCACAAAAATGTGCAACGGAATATTTCAATATTGGTGTATATTGCGTCATGGTAGGGCACTTAAACAGAATGGATTGGGTCCCACTCATTTCCCAGGGACCAATTAACTCAACAAAAGCCATGGCGGCCATGTTGGTGTTCCAGACAAAAGAGTCAATTAAAATTCTTTTGAATTGGAACACCAACATGGCGGCTGTGACGTCATCTGCAAACGCTCTATACGTACCATTTAAAACAGGAGTAGGAGTGTTTTATCAGATATAAAACGCGAGGCGCAGTACTTCAAATACGACTGCAAAAGAATACTAATTAGGATGAACAATTATATAATCATACTAATTAGGATGAACAATTATATAATCATACTAATTAGGATGAACAATTATATAAAGAATACTAATGAAAATGAGTTTTATCAGATATAAAGTCACTCCACGTGACATATATGGCTGACATGATTTGCCACAAGGTTTATGAATTATTAATGAGTATTTTAAATAGTACATAATATTATACGAAATTAGTGGAGGAATGTCTTGGCCAATTTATCGTTGATTACTTACATCGCTATTGGTGTTGAAAGGTAAGGTAACTGTTTGGTATCTATACGGTTGAGAGAAGTATATAGAAACTACCTGAAAATATAATTTTCCCGACCCATGCTAATTTTTCCCGAGCCTTCGCTCGAAACGTCTAAGTTATGCTTATATTTTTCAGGTACAGTTGTGTTCTTGACTTGCAATGATGTGGGGCGACGGCCATGTTGGTCCCCTTTCAACAAAAGAATCTCATTAAATTTGGCACCCAACATGGCCGCTGTGCCATTGTCTTCTAATTTTGACTCGTCTCCAGTCGTCTCTAAAGGTCTTGGAAATAGAGCTCGAGAAATTGCTTGAAAATTTAAAACAAAAATTTAAAACAAATGTCAAAGTTCGTTCGTATCAAGTTCGTTCCATAATTTTGTGTACCTCTATACTTAAAAGTTCTTTGTCCAGTACAAGTCCGAAACTTTGGGATACCTAAATCTTCATTGTATTACGATCGTGAACTTGGTCTCTTTGTTTGAATTTATCACATGCAGAGATATGAAGGAGCTTGGCCATTTATACATTTAAACATGAATAGCGTATCTCTGTATAACAAGTGTTCTTTAATTGGTAGCCATCCAAGTGCACTTATTGTTGGAGATATATGATCAAACTTCTGTACACCCGAAATTATTCTGGCAGCGTAATTTTGAATTAACTGAATTTTGTCAATATTACTTTCTGATGTATTAGACCATACAGATGAACAGTAATTGATTTTACTCATTATTATTTTTTTATTATTTAATCTTATTTACACACATATATACAACGGTAGCCCTTCAGTATTACATTTAATCTTATTTACACACATATATACAACGGTAGCCCTTCAATGTATCTATAATCATAGCGAGGGTCTTATAGTCGTAATCTTTAATACTTTTTATGCCTGTAAATATCAAAATAGTGCGAGGGCCGTATGTTAGATAACTTTTACGGTTAATACGTTTTCCCTCGTGAAATAAAGTTTCTATTCTATTCTATTCTTGTCAAATAAATGTTTCACCCTATTGATTTGGCCTAATTTAGAAAAACAAGCAGACGATGAGGCCTGAATATGTTTATTGTAAGATATAAGAGAGAATCGAGAAACATATACCAAGATCTTTCACTTCCGTTATCGGTATAAGATTTTTGCTTATGAAGTTTATCAGTTTATGTTAGGTGGAGTCTGCATGTATCTGTTGCATCAATTGTCGTGATCCAACTATCAGCATTTTGGGTTTTTTTCCAGATTTGTCAGAAGACTATGGTTACAACATGACCATTGTCTGGGGACGAGTCAGATGCAGACTATTTGTTAGACTGACCACACTGACGTGGACCTCTTACAGGTTTTTTACACCCCAGACATCAAATATCCACTTCAAGCCCAGCTCATGCAGGTTATACTAAACAACGAATCGATAACGATACGATGACTTGTAAACATGCGCTGATTGCTAAGAAAATGAAATATCGTTATCGCCCAACTCGTTATCACTCGATCGGGTGAGCGATTTTAAAATCGTTATGTATCGTCGTTGTGTGACTCCTTTATACCCAGCTATACAGGACCAAGGAGTCCATAAATAAAAGAGCACCAACAATGGACATATTCCCTAATGAACAAAATTTTGATCTAGACAAACATTTCACCACAGCTTGAAAGAGCATCACAAAATTAGTGATATTCCGAAGTTTCGTTGCGAAATGTTGTAAGGTGCGGACAATATATTATAGCGCTGCGAAGTCATTAGAGAGTTTTAGATTGGCGTTTATACGGCAAACGTCAAACCGCTAAGGACGTTTTTCATTTTACAACTCTATTATAACAGCTTTTGCACCAGTTTTGAAATATATTAAACAATTATTAAACTTGTGGTATTTCACAATGATTCAAGGAAACAAATGCATGAACCACTAGTCACGTATTCACTAAGGGCCTGTTCATATGGGCAAAAGTTATCCCGGTTAACGAGAGAACATTTCGACTAGCCAAATACTTTTGTTCTGTTCATATGGAGAAATATTATCCCACTTACCGGGAAAAGTTTCCGGCTGTGACGTAGCACTGAACATCAATTGAATTGAAAAGTTGCTGACACGACAAAAAGTTATCCCGCTAAGCGGGAAAGTTGTTCATATGGGGAAAACATCCCGGTCACCGAGATCTCGCCTGTCAACAAGCGAGATCTCGGTACACGGGAAAACTTTTCGTCTCATATGAACGCAATGTAACTTTTCATATTATTTTCGTAACAAGGTGAGATCTCGCTCCGCGTAAACTTGTCGAAAAGTTTACTCGCTAACCGGGATAATTTCTGCCCATATGAACAGGCCCTAAATCATTAAATTAATATTTAGCGTTTGAAGCTTACGTTTGGCATATAAATTTCAGGCTTTAACGACTACAACACTCGTAACAGTTCAAGCATAACATTTATACGCCAAACGTCAACTTCAAACGGTAAATCTTAATTTACTGCTTTGGTGAATACGTGACTAGTGGTAAGTGGTTCATTTGCTTTCTTAAATCATTGATAAATACCACAAGTTTAATAAGTTTAACATATTTCAAAACTGGTGTAAGGGCTGTTATAATAGAGTGGCAAAATCAAAACCGTAATGACGGAATCAATAGGTCCATTAATATGCGTGTTGGGCACAGGGGCGGATCCAGCTCCTGAGCTGACTGATGCATACATAAGAACTCGCATTTGTCGGGGGGTCCGGGGGTATCCTCCCCCGGGAAATTTTGAAATCTAGAACCTCGGAAATGCGATTTCCTGCGTTCTGAGCAAACTCTTTTGTTCCAATTCATACATCAGAGTCACAAAATTATTTGCTGCATTTTTGGAAAGCACGTAAAAACTTGAACCTATATCGCAAAAACAACATA
>CACRXK020002605.1:0-13202 GCA_902702795.2 Paramuricea clavata
AGTATATATAAAGTATATATAAAGTATATATAAAGTATATATAAAGTATATATAAAGTATATATAAAGTATATATAAAGTATATATAAAGTATATATAGGCCCAGGGTCGAAAATGTTGATGCCCAGCCCAGCAATGAAGGTGAAAATGACGCATTAGTCCAGCAGTCCTGTCTGCAGTCATCACAGCATTTCAATACCTCAACATTACTGTAATTTCTTGAGTTTAGTTTACTTGTGTAATTCCTCTAGATCAATCTTCCAGAACAGAATGAATCATTGAACTGGTTGAACTTCTCTCCTGTTGAATATCATTTCTATCGTCGACAATATGAAGATTGTTCCAGATCTGCACTCAAGGTAAATGTCTGCATGCACACACTTGCTATGGAATTACATGCACACACTTGGTATGGAATTACTCTATCGAGGCTTCTTTGCGTGACAAAATGAATGAGCTACATGTGTTTTACGCAAAATGATCATACATATATCTCATTGCTTTGTTGTGGTACAGTATATACTGCAGAAGTTGAACCACTTTATATACAACACATTGTACCTTTCAATATAAGAGTAGAAATAATACTTGATGAGCGTTGAGAAGAGTTGCAATCTTGCTCGTGTTTCACCGCCTACACTCATGCACTCTCGTCAACTTTGAGCTGCTTCAAATTTTGTTGAGAGTATTTGGTACGGTAATACACGATCAACTTTTATCATCTCTTATGCAACTTATGTTTTCGTTTGACCGAAATACGAGAGTTTAGAATGAGGTACAGTAATGCAAACTGTCGCTTTCCAACTCTTATCAAATCTTATCCTTCTTTCACGAGGGGCCTTAATAGGAACTTAATGCCATCTGTTAAATCGAAGTCTTACGACGATGAATTCGTTAAGCACAGAAGCGAAGACGACCAAATTTGGATGCAACTAGCAAAGAAAATACTCTTCACGAGAGCTCGCAAAAATTTGATGACACTAAATAATACAATTTAGTAGAATCATACTAGTATACTATTGCAAATGCTGTAATTTGATTGGCTGCTCTAGTCGCTATCCATTCCTCGATAGATAGCGAGTAGCAAAGCGCATTTAAAAATGGCTTCCGGTTTCGCCCTCCACAATTATCACCTCATAGAAATCTCGAGCGAGTAATCTAAACTTTAGTTGTGTACATTGTGTAATATGTGTAAATATGATTTTACAGGAGTTGAAAAAATTCCAAGAATCGGAAACTGAGCTGAACAGCCTGGACAGGTACAGCGTGCACAGGGTGAGTTTGTCATTTTCTTGCTAGAAACAACGTGTTGTCAAACGCGGTTGTTAAACACGAGGATTCTTCTTGCTAGAAACAACATGTTGTCAAACGCGGTTGTTAAACACGAGGATTCTTCTTGCTAGAAACAACATGTTGTCAAACGCGATTGTTAAACACGAGGATTCTTCTTGCTAGAAACAACATGTTGTCAAACGCGGTTGTTAAACACGAGGATTCTTCTTGCTAGAAACAACATGTTGTCAAACGCGGTTGTTAAACACGAGGATTCTTCTTGCTAGAAACAACATGTTGTCAAACGCGGTTGTTAAACACGAGGATTCTTCTTGCTAGAAACAACATGTTGTCAAACGCGGTTGTTAAACACGAGGATTCTTCTTGCTAGAAACAACATGTTGTCAAACGCGGTTGTTAAACACGAGGATTCTTCTTGCTAGAAACAACATGTTGTCAAACGCGGTTGTTAAACACGAGGATTCGGTGGCCCAGTCGTGAGAGCCAAGCCGATCAAATCAAATCAAATCAAATCAACTTTATTTCATCAGGGTAGTCACGTCAGTTCAGAAGAACTGGTATCAATGTGAGTCCTGAAGACTAACTATAGTCACAAATGTGTTTTTGTAGAGATTATATGAAGATTTTACAAAATATAACATAATAAATAATCGTACAGTTTACTATAATTAATTATCGAATATATGCTAGAAAGATGATATTATGGATTACTAAAGTGCTCTATGGCTCGCTATGGAAATGTTTTCTTCCCGAATACGTAAAGACAAACTGTTAAAAACCCTTACTGCAAATACAGTAGTTTAATTTTAGGTATATCACATTTACGCGCGCAGTTTCTCGTTATTCTGCTAGGATTTGATAAGTTCTCGGATAGGATTTGATTCCTCGATTCTCGCCACGGACTCATGACATTTAGTTGAAAGGAGTCAGTCAACGCTCTACCGAAAGTCGTGGGTTTTCCCCCGTTTCCTCCCACAGGAAATTTGACGATAATTTTTTCATATTTAGGTACTGTGGCCTCTGTTAAGACTGCGTCAGGCTTGTTGTCATCCCCAGGCTGTACGCGGTGGTTACCTTGCCGTACAAAAGACGTAAGAGATTTTCAGCACATCTTCAACACTTTGTGAACGTAGTATCTCAGGCCTTAATAAGTTCTTTGTAGTTTTGCATGGCGATAAAAAAAGGTTTGGCTTGTTTTATACAATTGTCATTCTGCCGTCTGAAAATTAATGCTAACGCTACAATTCCTCTTCATTTCGTTTATGCCGAGAATGAAATGCAACCACTCAGCGCGTGCTTATTCAATTACATACGCGAGTGCGAATCATAAACGACAAATCGGAATGTGATAATGACACCGCGTTTTATTGATCTCCGTATCTTTAAACTGCTTGTAAATATTCTGCTTGCTTCCTACAGTGTGATCACGATGGACCAACTTCTAGAAAGTCTGATTAACAAAGCTAAAAATGAAAGCCAAGACGCTCATCGACAATTACTCTGTGCATTAAATGGTACGTCAAATATTTACTGTAACATGAAGTGAAGAACAGCACTGCGGAGTTTTAATTTCCATGACTTTGAAATTATTAAGATTAGTTTATTTTTAAAATCCTTTTAGGTCTTGCTGGGACATACATCTTGCAAGAGAATGTGAGTTTTCTCATGTTTCATTGTGCATTTCCTATCTATATTCTCACAGTGAGAAGTTGGTCAAGATGAATTTTTTCCCAACAAAGTTTTACTACATTTCGTCTTGGCGCAGAATTTACGTATGTTCACACTGAGGCGTTACAGTTTGTTTACAAATTATATTAGCAGTCATGTAAACCCAAAATATTTCAAGTAGAGCGAAGAAATGTTAAAAAAAAAGCATTCGAATTTCTTGTTTTGATAATGCTTGGTTTGCAAGTGTTTCCAAAAAGTAACGGCATTTGTGTTGACACGAAGCCGTTTGTGTTCACACGAAGGTTTTCTTTCAAACCAAACAATTTCGCTCCAGGCTGATGTGACGCGACGGCTAATTGTGTGGCGTTTTCAAACCACTCCGGCGTAGTGGCACGTAGTCTTAGCATGATCCAAATATTCCACATACTAAAAATCATGTTTGGAGTTAGCGGCAGTTTAACAGGATCAAATCAGCGGCATAAGTTTCTTGTTGGATTACATGGCGATAAGTATATCTTTGTTTTGTAGAAAACACCACATTTATTTATTTGTCTACTTTTTTCTTCAAATGTAGCAAGAACTGTCTACCTTGCAAAAACTGTCTACCTCATGCCTTGGTGATTATGATGACGATGACTAAAATGTAGTCGTCGAAAAACCACTTTTCAAAATATTTACCGTATTCGAAGTTACAATTGTGTTATATTTAATTAAAACACTCAGCGGTTCCAACCATTTATGCCGTGTTGGTGATACCAATACTATGCCGTTCAAATACAAGATCTATTTTATTTGAACAACTGATATTGCTTCAGGGTAAAAAGGCCTCCTGCCAGGACTGCACTCCTTGTGCAGTGAGGGGGTAGTTCAGTGATACAATGCTCTACAAGTATGTTTTTATTGATGCATAGGTTACAGTATTACAATGCGAAGACAGGTTTAACTATATATATATTACACTAGAAAGCTGAATAGTACTTTTGATGTAGACCGTCCTAGAACATGGAAAACTGTATGCAGTAAATGTCGTTCTTTACATACAATCTGTTGTTCATAGATGTAATTATAATTGTTGTATGTCCTAATGTTTATGTATATAATATGTATTCTTGTAATACCTATAAGTAATTATGTAATGTACATTTTTGGTGGGACTTAATTAGGGACTCACGTCCTGTTGTCCTTACCTTCGGTCATTTGATTGTAAAGTTAATAAAAAAAAAGAAAAAAAAGGTGGATGGGATGTGAAGGACACGAAAATGATTTTGCTCTACTGTAAATACACTTGACCGATACATTTGTACACTAGATGGAAATACATGCCCAGTGACCAGCCTCGTACTCAGGCCATTATATACGGAAGTTGTGAAGTATGTTGGGGGAAGACGTCCCAAGTAGTTTCACCACGTGCTCACTCAGTTTAGCTCGATTTTCTCTTAAGTGCCTGGGTACGAGAATGCTCAATGACTCCATGACCGTGATTATAAAAGACAGTTTGGTTTATTTTGAATGTTTAGTGGCAAAATGCAGTGGATGTTTACAGGGAAGCAATGGCGTCGTGGAAAGAACATGAAGAACTTTTCAAAACAGACTCCTTGCAGGTTGGGGTTTTGTTAGAATTATATTTATGTTTATTTTAAGCGCAGATATTGATAACATTAAATGTCAGGAAAATGTATTGAAATTTAATCATTTAGAAACTTCATACTCTACACAACTTGCACGACGTCTTGAGCAAGTTCGACAGTAACACGAGAACACTAGCAGATGATTTCCTCCAACAAAAGGTTTGTGAACTATATTTATGGATTACACACGAAAACCGTGAAATTTTGTGGAAAATGCACCATTTAAGTAATAAAGTCGGGCAATGTGCATGTGTTAAGGCGCAATTGCAGTCCTCGCACGTCTAATTAAAATTAACTCTTAAGCATTGTGATTGGATGAAAGTGCTCATGCATGCACTCGCAGCCAGCTGCGAGGAGCTTCGTGCGAGGACTGCAATTGCGCCCTTAGAGAGGTTATAAGATCCCCTGGTTCCCAGGGATACAAGTCCAACATGGGCGGATTTACTGGGGGGGGGGGGGTGGTTAGGAGGGGTTAAACCCCCCCCCCCCAGAATCTCTCTAACCCCTCTTATAAAGTGTTCAACCCCACCAAAATGTCGCTTCACGCCTAACCCCTGCCGAAGCGCCCTCAGTGGTGCCGCTTGCACCCCAGTAGAAATTTTCCACCCCTCCTTTAAAAAATATAAAAATCCTTGAGGTCCAATACAGGTACTTAGGGGTACAGGTCCAATAGCATCATTTTATTTAGCAATTTTCGTCGATGTCTGTATGTTTACTCGCATTACGTTCTTTCACAGTAGATATATGAATGAAAACCTTTATTTGAAATCAGGCTAGCCCTTTCAGATGCTACAAGCTTCTGTTATCAATAGATCACAATAGATCCTTACACCGTGATCTATGATCAAATATGCGGACATTGAAAATTGCTAAACGAAATTATTTTAAATTATTCGAGCCCTCTGTCTCATTTCTGGCAGCAGTGATAGCCGCAAAAGACATGAAATTTCCAAACTTATCACTGTCTACCCAGGCTGTGGTATTGAAGAACGTTTTTCTATGTATAGCTCTTCCTGTCTTTGCCTGTCAAAAACTCTTTAAATCCTCACCTTATTCCTTACACTTTGTTTTGACTAAATCCATCTAATTGGGTTTTTATCACGTGATCGCTTTTACAATTTGTCTTTTTAGGCGTCTGAAATAAGAGATAAGTATTTACAAAAATGGAAAGATCAAGTAACAGTCGCTGAAAACGAAACGTCTAGTGCACGGCAGGCTCATGACGAACTGAAGCACAAGGTTGGTGCAGAATATCTTAAGGAAGAATGTATATTATAAAAGTATTTATTATTAGCATAACAAAATTACTGGATGCTGATTGGTTGAGAGGAGTACAATTATTTCATTAATTGTACTGCAGTACAATTAATGATTTTCCCAAAACAAACAAAATGGCGGAAAGGTATTTTAAACACAAAACAAACAAAATGGTGGAAAGGTATTTTAAACACAAACGTTAACTGAAATTGCCCTTGAAGAACTAGATGAAAATACGAACAAAAGCAGCAAATTTTGCTTTAGCAAAAGAACTAAATGAAAATACGAACAAAAGCACCAAATTTTGGTTGAAAGTCTGGCAGGACTGGGCTTTGGCGAGAGAATATGATGTTGACATTGAGAAGTACGTATCCAATTTTGTCATGCTAATAATAAACAAGTAATCATGCGATGTTGCTCGTGATGTTTGGAAATTTGCCAAATTGGACTCGCCCCGGCGCTCGTCCAATTTTGGCAAAATTTCCAAACATCACTCGTACTATTAATCTCTAATTGCACTCGCCATCGCATGATTACCTATACATATATGCATGTAGTTTATCATATTAAAGATGGGTCCAGTTTCGACTGGAATTCGTGTTTACAACGGCAAACCACAGACTTGTATGCCTTGTGAACAACACGTGCATTTGAAGCCGCGAGAAGTGGTATTACAAATTAGCTCAGAATTGAAGTGAAAATCTTCTCAAAGCTCGAGTCATCACCAACCTATATAAATTGCGATTGGTTGATTGGAACACAACACAACTAAAATCACTCATTACTTTTGTTTTAAAAGCAAGCGAATCCGAAGCCAATCACAAACCTATTTATTTTCGGTTAGATTGATAATACACGAGAAGCGTTCTTTACAATCATTTATTTGAATGAGTTTGGTGTGACACGTTACCTACATCGTAAGCTCTGTAATGTTTAAAATCCCAAAATCTTTAAATTATTGTAACATATTTTAAGTAGCTTTTTTTCTGTATACATGAGAAAACAATAAAATTTTGCATGCATCACAATAGATTACATGCAATTAAAAAACAGGATGGAGAATCAAAGAAAGAAGCACAACAAGATTTACTCTCAAAAATGTCCTGTATAGTAATGCATAGGATTTGTGCCTGGGCCTTGATAGTTCAATAATTCATCATTTATATTGTGTATTTCAGGTTGACTTGAAGTGCCCGTGGTGGATGACTTACCTGCAAGATATCATAGATAGAAAAAATCCAGGAGACGAGATTGTGTCTGAACGTCTTGTAGACAAAGTAAAGTCTGATTTAACAGCTGTTAGAAACGTGCAGGAATTTGGTTATCTAAGCATGGCGGATAGGTATGACTTTGGGTATTGTGGAGTGTTTTAATTCCATATAAGACAGCAGCTTTGTACATATTTAACAATTAAATTTGTTTTTATTTAGCTTTGCCAACTAGGGCAGGGTCACCACAACAGCATGTGCCAATTACTGTGGGCCCTTTTACCTAACCCACCCTGTCAACTTTCCTGTGGGAGGAAACCGTAGTGCCTGGGTAAACCCACGACTTTCGGCAGAGTGTTGACTTTTACTCTTTTCACATGAGGACTGGGTTTGAGTCGCATTGAGAAAGTTCTCACTGAGATTTGAGCCTGCGACCTCAGAGGTGAAAGGCAGGTGCACTAACCAATTCGCCACCGAAGCCCCTTGAAAATATTAAAATATTGAAAATATTATTTGCCCATTTAAAAACGTATTTGACTGTTCTGGCTTTAATTGCGATTTACTGTATCACATTACGTCTGCAGGTTGTAGTAAAAACTGTAGCTGGATGTGAAAATTAGAATCGATTTAATACAAACAAGAACATTCATTTAATAGGTTGGGGGCCTGTTTCCAGTTATACGTTTTTTCCTTTATGTACAATATGTACAATCCTTTTTGTACAATTTTTCCTTTATGTACAATATATGTACAATTATACTGTACATATATTTTTGTATGTTTTTCACATAAAGGTAGAAGGTAATCATTCCGTTTATTTTTTACTTGCAGCTTTTCTGATCTTCGTGGCTTACAGTTACTCCTTGTTCGGAAATTTGAAGCGATTGAGGTATTCAAAAATATTTTTACTATAGAGTGTGTATAAAAAAATGCAAATTCCGCAAAATGTGAGTAAAATGGGGGGGGGGGGGGTTGTTTTTCAAAATCACATTGTAAATGGCTTGCGCCATTGTCCAAGTTTAGAGGTTGCGCGTTGGACTTAATGTACATCAAATTTCACGGTACTTTGATAATTCATAAAGCACCTTCTAAATTTGCACTTTATGAATTCAAGTTGTGTTTTAAGCCGTCCATTTTTGTGTGCAAGCCATTTTAAAGTGGGTTTTAAAAACACCCCTCCCCCTACACATTGTCGACTGCAGTTTTTTATACAATATGTTTCACGCCTATACAGTTAATGGTTTCGTATAGAATAATTATGAATCTTGATTTTGTTTCCCCGTAAGGAATGTCGGAATAGTTTGTTCATCGAGCTGAAGAGTTTGATGGTGGAACCAACGAAAGAGATGGTGGTGTCAGCAGCTGAATGTTGTTTGCGTCCAGCGGTAAACAGCACAGCAGAAAGGTAGAGTTGACGTAATACAGAGTGCAACTGGAAGAAGCCAAGCACAAAACTGCGCAAGTCAGAAAAGCGAGTGCGATTTGAAATTTGAGAAACTCGCGATTGATTCTCTGTGCTGTAACTCTGCTATGTTTTAATTTAATTTAAATAATGTGGTTTTTCTTGTAGCTGCTGTTTTTGCCGAACAAATGATGTAATGTCCGTTTACGAATCTTTAATATTTGGCCATCAAGGCATCAAAAATACTGATGCAGAAAGGTAAGAAGTGCTTCATTGCGTTGTTTGTCAGTCATGGTTGATAGAAAAATAGAAAGAGTTTTGCAATCGAACTCCGACTGATACTGGAAACGACCTGAAAGTGTTCACTTCAGGTCTAAAATATTTGAACATTAAAGTTGAGCAATTCCAGCCTAAGATTGCAATTCGATTGTTCTCCATAATTCATAAAACAATACGTGTACAAATTTTCATAAACATGAACATGAACATGAACATGAACATGAACATGAACATGAACAAAAACATAGAATAATGGATTCTGTCGACCTTCCAAACCTATTTACTATGTTGTAATGACCTTGACTAAAATCAGATTTTTAACAAACCAGGGCTTTCAAAATATGCCGGCGGTCGCACTTTCTGAAAATTTATTTGTTCTTTCCATAGATATCTTATGTACACTAGATAGTGCATCTAATTATTCTGCAATTCAAAAATTGAAGCCGTGATTGCAGACTCGGGATATTCCCATGAAATGAGAAGACTCGTATGTTTTCTATTTCTTAAACAGGGAATGTAAACATTAAGTTAAACCTATTCCAAATACATTTTCAAACTTGATTCAAATGATGAAAGTTATTGTTGTTTTTTAAGCGTTTATTAGGGAGTGGGAAACTTCACATGGCCGCTATCTATTCAAATGGGGGTAACCGCTGGAATATTCTTGGCTTTAATTTTACTAAAAGAGATGCGCTATCTAGTGTATATAAGATATCTATGGTTCTTTCCAATTCTCATTTATCCTACATTATGTTTTCTTAATAACACATATCCAAGAACCTAAACGACACTGAAGCTAAGCTTGGCTTCTTTAGCTCATTTATCGAGGAAAAAAAGTACACAAATTCTAATACAAAATTTATTTCATTAGTAAAAATATTTTTTCCTGCATTGAGAACAGCCGCCTATATTTCTCATCACAGCGTGATTAAAAAGATTTATGAAAGCCCTGCTGCAAAAGGGAAAGTTGACAGGGTGGGTTAGGATAAACACAATTAGGAAAGTAATATCACTATTATTGTTAAAGATAAAATATTCTAGGCTAAGAATGTGATTAGTTGAGCGTAATACTGGATCTCAGAATAAAGATCAGTAACAGAAGGACCACTCAGCGGTGCAATGTGTCCTCGTTTTTATGCAAAATTATGCAGTTTACTGGCCAGATGGCGGAGCAGCCAGCCAGTACAACGTGTTTATTGGCCAGAAAATGTCATTGACTGGCTAGGAAAATGGCGGCCAGCATGCGTAATGCGACATGCGCGAGGACAAAAACTTCAAAGCTTCCGACGTAAGTGGCCCTTCTGTATGTATCTTTATTCTGTGACTGGATGTAAAGCGCATTTGATGCACTTGTGAATGCGCCATAGGAATGTCAATCGTTTCTTGTTCATAGCATTGGTGGTTTACGTGCAGAGACAGAAGCAGTTCGAACGTTGAAATCAATTTTTGCATTTTTGAAAAGCGAAAGTAAACGCCATTACAAATACCATATTGGTAAGTTTTGTTCTGTTAAAAATATATGTGGTCGTCCTTTCCATAAACAAACAGCTAAATCAAGAACCAATCCAGTCCACTAATTCCTGCTTTGTATATCATTCACGTTTTATGTGCGAATAGACAATTTTTACATCTGCGAACGTTCCAATACAAATGACGGGAATGTATCAGCTATATATATATAGAATTGACGTGAAAGGAAAGTCATATTATAGCAGTTTCACATGCTTAATTTTATAATGGTATTTTGTTCCGACGGTTTTAGAATTACAACAAGAAGCTCAGTGTCATCTTGAGTGTCTGGACTTGATGAAAAAGAACTTTAAAGTAAGTAATACGTTCACGTTGTGTGGAACAACAAGTATTGGTTAGAGTACAATATCAATCTGTGTTACAAAGGCATTGTGTATAGCCTCCTTTGTTGCAATAGCGTTTAACCCGGGCGCACATGCTGCCATTTTAGTTGGCCGATTTATGGTCTAGGTGCATGTCAAAACGAGAAACAGTCTGCAGTGGTATGATCTGTGGGCTCATTATCCTTGACCCTCTGCAGTGGCTTCGTTAAATATCATGCACCTAAACCATAAATCATCCGATTAAAATCGTAGCGTTTCCGCCCGGCTATACTTCTAACCGTGACACATGCAAGAAACCTTTATTGTCATGCCTTATGAAGAGAGGAGGCTGGAGAATGGATATTAGCCCAAAGGCCTGGGTCTAGTCGCGCAAATCCCATGTTGGAGGGACAAGAAATATGGCAGCACACATTTAAATTAAAAGTTTAATGTAAAAAGGAGATTTCATTTTTGATCGTCTAAAAAGTTGATATTTGATAGTAGATACCTGTACTTCCACCCTTTCACATATTTGACGCCTGTCACCATATTATTTGTCCCTCCAAACGATCCCAAAATGCACTGTGATCTCTTTTGGGAAAATGCTAATTGATATAGGGATACAACTAGCTGAAAAATACAAGGAGAACTTCGACGTTTCGCTGCTAACTTCCCAACGAAGCCTTCGCTCCAATTGTATTTTTCAGGTAGTTGTATCAATCTGAAGCTTTCTTATTAGCCTATTTACCTACACTGCCACTGGCAAACACCGTTGCTTTGCTTTATGCAGTTGCCTCTAATATTTGAAACATTATAACTTACCCTGTTTGGTTTAAATAATTTAGCATCTCACGTGTTTCTTATATAGGTCTATCGTCAGCTCTGGCATGCATTACGTCAACGTGTTTCGGCTTTGGATGAACTTGCAATGTGTACAATGAGATTGCGGTTAAAATATCGTGGGGAAGTTGTTCCAGACAACCAGTTTTATATTGTTCACCCAGCAGAGGTTGGTTAAAGGTTTGCGGGATAAGCTTCAGAAATTACAAAATCGAGCAGCTCGAATAATTACTAGGATATGCTCTTCCCAAATTTTGAATAACTTATTGGCCGACACTAGAAGATAGGCGATTTTGTCTAAAGTTCAAAGTATTGCACAAATTAGGCCCATCTTATCTTTCACGGCCATTTAATCGAGCGAATTTAATTCACAGTCATGGTACACGAGGTCATAACTACAATTTTGTTATCCCTAAACCAAACACCAATTTTTTGAAAAATAGTCTCGAATATGGAGCAGTGGTATGGAATTCAGTATCAATTGTAATTATTAAGAATTCCACTTCACTAAAAATATTCAAAAAGAAACTGTAGAATTAATTTGTTATGTATACTGTATAGCTCTAATTTCTCATTTTCCTTGTAAATATTGTAAATAATTCAAATGTCACGCCGCCTGCATGGGAATTAGATCATCTCAATTTGGATAACAGGCCTCCGTGCTTAAATAAAGTTCACTGTCACTAATACCATTGGCAAGGCTACGTATGACTCGCAAATTGTTTACAAAAAATGATTGTTCTTATTTTTGTGACTTAAAAATCATCCAACATAAATATTACTTATATTGAAAACACACTTTTTACGACCACAGCACAATTTATTTACATTTACAATAGATCTGTCTCACTACCTGCCTCACTAGTAATTGTTTAAGTGTCGTCAATAATTGAACATAGTCCTGTCATTTCTGGTAGTAATATTTATTCAATTTAGGTTGGAACAACCCAAATGGGATTTCGTTCGGACAAAACCATTGCTAATTCGAGTTTAAGAAAATGTTTGGGTCAATTGCTGTACTTGAAAAATCTAGCCAAGGTTTGTTTCATTAATTGTTCTCTTGCAACGTGTTCATCTCAGGCTACTGTAACAAAAATCTTTGCGGAAAATGTTGGATCATTACGATGTTATAACCCCCCTTTTCAATGTTGTTGTTGATCCAAAGTTTTGTTGAGTCAACGATTTTAAATTTTTGTTCTCTTGAAATGGGCGAACAAGACGACAAAAAGCATGAATTAACAAATATTTTTACACGGTACATTTTCTAGCAACATTTTCTAGGTAGCAACGATTGTGCACACATATTTTTCTTTTTTTTCATTAAAACAACATAATTTACTAAAGTTTCAATATTTTCTAGACGCAAAGTACAGATGGTGGTGAGAACTCAGAACTTTGTCCTGTTTGTACAAAAGTATTGGGTTATGAGGTATGCGTTCCTTGAATAAGTGCGTGCCATCCCACTTATGGTATGCGTTTCCTTGATGAGTGCCATCCCATACCGTATACAATGCGATGCTATCCATATCATATTCATACCATAGTAATACCATACCATAGATACCATACCATAGTAATACCATACCATAGTAATATAATACCATACCATAGTGATACCATACCATAGTAATACCATACCATAGTGATACCATACCATAGTGATACCATACCATAGTAATACCATACCATAGTAATACCATACCATAGTAATACCATACCATAGTAATACCATACCATAGTAATACCATACCATAGTAATACCATACCATAGTAATACCATACCATAGTAATACCAT
>CACRXK020002605.1:13222-32829 GCA_902702795.2 Paramuricea clavata
ATACCATACCATAGTAATACCATACCATAGTAATACCATACCATAGTAATACCATACCATACCATAGTAATACCATACCATAGTAATACCATACCATAGTAATACCATACCATAGTAATACCATACCATACCATAGTAATACCATACCATAGTAATACCATACCATAGTAATACCATACCATAGTAATACCATACCATACCATAGTAATACCATACCATAGTAATACCATACCATAGTAATACCATACCATAGTAATACCATACCATACCATAGTAATACCATACCATAGTAATACCATACCATAGTAATACCATACCATAGTAATACCATACCATACCATAGTAATACCATACCATAGTAATACCATACCATAGTAATACCATACCATAGTAATACCATACCATACCATAGTAATACCATACCATAGTAATACCATACCATAGTAATACCATACCATAGTAATACCATACCATACCATAGTAATACCATACCATAGTAATACCATACCATAGTAATACCATACCATAGTAATACCATACCATACCATAGTAATACCATACCATAGTAATACCATACCATAGTAATACCATACCATAGTGATACCATACCATGCCATGCATGCAATACCATGTTATACCATATTTTTTGTGTATACTTTGTTTTGACTGAATCGATCTGATTGGTTTATTTTTTGTCACATGATCGCTTTTATATTCCTAGTATGAAAGCTCATGTAATTTTCCCGACTCCCACTGGTAACTCCAGACGATGTCGGAATCTTGTCGCCCGATTCTGTTATTTTCCGGTTTTAAATTCATTTGCCAAAATAAATTGTTTTAGGCATGCAAAAGGTACTTTTGTCTTTCGGAAATAGGTTAACACCATCTATTGTTGCTTAGAGGAATAGTATGTGCTTTCATTTCATCAATTTTTTCGTCGATGATTTGTTTGCAATTGTTTGCAAGTGGATTCTCTGCAGCCATTTTGTTTTGAGAGCAATAGTTACTGCGTAGAGCAGTCTGAGCAGAAACTCAGAGTTACTGCTGAGGGAACCAATCAGAACGCTTGAAAGCCATTTTTCAATACTGAATTTATACTAATATACCAGAGTGATACCATGCCATACCATAGTGATACCATACCATACCATGTTATACCATAGTGATAACATAGTGATAACATAGTGATAACATACAAAACTATCCAGGTGATCTCGTGTTCGTATTTTAGCCAATCAGCGCTCAGAAAGGGTTGTCCGAATAGAAATCCATTTCGATGTATTCAGTCAATTATATCTTTCGTTATTCTTTATGAAACTAGTTGAAATTTTGTAATTATGTTTGGTTATGAGAACTATAGCTCTGACAAAAATATGGAATCGAAATAAAGTATATTACAGGAGATATTCAGTTGTTTTAATCATAAAATGGATTTCTATTTGACAACTAGTGCCAGTACTTTTCCGCGTATCAAGATCATCTGGATAGTGATACCATATTATATAATACCTTATTAAATTCTAATCATTTAGTTGGCTGTTTATGGTCACGTGATATTGAATAGAAAATTCCATTTCCCAAGAGTGCAATGGAACACGTTCCATTGCACTCTCCGCGAGTGCAATGGAATAAAACGTATAGTGCAATTGCACTCTTTGTGTTTTCGATAAATCGCATCCCTCAAAAGTCTTCTCATACGAATCTATTAGTCTATTTTGGTATTATATAAAACAAATAATGAATGTTTCTTCGTGCAATGGTAAGAATATTTTCATTCGGTGAAAGATGGAATGTTCCATTCAACTCGGCTGTCGCCTCGTTGAATGGAACATTCCATCTTTCACCTCATGAAAATATTCTTACCATTGCACTCATAAACATTCATTATTTGTATACAATGCACTGTTATACCATATACAATACCTGCATACCATACCTTCCTTTGCCGCCATTCCTCACCTTACCATAGTTTTCCTGCCACCCTAACCTAAACACGTTTTTCACAATTTTAAAATTTTCCCCGTAGTGGAGTGTGTTCTCGTGTGGACATTGTCTATGTTGTCAGTGTATGTGGGTGTTACTTGAGCGACCTGATATTCCAGGCAGAGCTGGTTCCAATGTTAGATGTCCTATGTGTCGTGCAAACACGATGGTGCAAGATATCTCATATGTCAGTACCATCAGACAACTGACTGAACAAGATAAAGACTTGGTTGTAAAGGTAATAGGCTGTTGTTAGCATAAATATCAAGATTTGGGGGCATCTCGTTAGAAACAACTAATTGTACCTACACCTGTATACAGTCGCGATATTTGTAGATGGAATTTTCGAAAAGAAATTTGTATACAATTTTATAAACAAATTTTTATTTGAAACTTTTATCTACCAATATCTCATGTATACATGTTGTTAGTGTACATATGGCCAGTTGTGCGATGTGAATATGATCCCTGTAAGTACCTATAGTTTGTAGTTTTGCACTATCCTTGGGATCTCTGAAAGTTACTTACCCATTTTAGGGAAGTCATTCTACGAAGATTGAAGCTGCTGTTCGAACGTTAATGAGGATCCAGAGGACAGATCCACTCGCCAAAACTCTTGTCTTTTCAACAGTAAGAAATAACATTCTTAATTTTACTAGAAGACAGTGTGTAATATGGTCGAATATGATGGTACTCTACTGTAAGATATTTTATATTGTTTTAGTGGCAAGATGTACTTGATGTTATTTCGCGCGCTCTTGTGGAAAATAATATGAAGTTTAGGAGTATCAAGAAAAGCAAGGATTATGAGGTAATCAATCGTTGTTGGCAACTATGCCGCATACAGATAATGTCATATGCTCATAGGAAACTTGATGTTTGTTCAAAGCATTTGGAAGGTTTTAATCTGATCAGCCAATCATGCTTGACTATATTGCCTATAACCCAGATTGCCTGAACTACATACATTTTCTGTGTTATATTTCCTATTCTGAATGTCTACGCTGGCATTTATTACTATTTCCACCACACAATTTTAACTCAAACAATTTCATTTTTACTGCACTAAACGATGAGCTGATTGAATTTCAAAACTCATTTCAAGATTGAGTTTTTGGGGCCGTTTACCGGCCGTGAAAAGGCCGTGAAAAACCCTACATTATCATAGGATTTGATAATCTTGAAGTCATCACGAGAAAGTTCATGTACCCACGCATGGAGTTGAGTTTTGAGTCTGAAAAGTAAAATATTTTGAGGACTGAAATTGGCGTGAAATTTATTGCCAGCCAATCCATGTTTTGTATCTTGTACTCTAGTCAAGTTTAGAAGAGTTCAAGACATCTGATGATATTCCTATCCTTCTCATTCCTCTTCAATCTGGTTCAAATGGTTTAAACATCATTGAAGCAACTCATGTCATTCTAGTTGAACCATCTCTCAATCCTTCGTTAGAAAGACAGGCTGTTGGACGGATACACAGGATTGGACAAACAAAGTATGTAATCTTCTACATAAAAATCACTCGATCTGTGCATTGTCCGCCATTTTTGTGTGTCAGACTGCACGGATAGAGCGGACAGTAGCAAGGGAAATAGTGAATTCAGTGAAGTAAAAACACAGTGATTATAAGCTTTTTTAACCGCTCTAAATTTACACTTACGCTTGACCTCTTCCTCTGTCCCCACCATTTAAATGAATTTCAAAAACTCATTAATAATTCATGAAGCAATTATCCAATCTTGAGTAAGAAATTAGTCATGTGCATACGTCTTTATACCAGCTAAAGAACACTTTAACAAAAGACCATTGTTATGCAAACTATATAAAGATTTTTATATAAAGGTTTTTATATAAAGATTTTTATATAAAGATTTTTATATAAAGATTTGACTTATTATGCATACGTTTTTGAAGTCATTTAAAAACCTCGCGGGTCGTGTTTTATTAGGTCTAAAGCCACTCGCGCTGCGCGCTCGTGGCTTTAAACCTAATAAAACACTCCTGCTCGTTTTTTAAATAGTACATAACGCTACCTTCACATAAACTGCCTATCTTTTACTGGGACTGGCCTTCAAGCTAGTTTGGCTTCAAATTTCCAGTTGGAGGTAGCGTTCCAGTTGGAGGTAGCGTTCCAGTTGGAGGTAGCGTTCCAGTTGGAGGTAGCGTTCCAGTTATATTCAATGCTCCCCACACGGTTTGCCACTAAAAGTGTCGAACAAGGCCTGGTTGCATGGCGGGAGGAAGGCTATTTTAAAAGTGAAGATTTTGTGAAAGTCAGCAGCATGTATGGGCACGAAGTCATTCGCTCGAAACGTGGAAGTTTTCATACCCATTCAGGTAGTTCCTTTCAAAACCGCGAACGGGAAAAGCGACGTTGATTGGCAGTATTAGACAGGAAAAGATACGATTGTTTCCGTTAGGAAGGTTAAGATACGACTGTTTTAATATATGAGTAGCGTCATGCTCTACTGTGAAAGAACGATAACTGCGAGTGGTATCTTAATGTTTCTAAGTGAAATTCGAACCTGTTTTTCTGAAGTACAGGTGTAGGTCAATTATTTTTCTCACAAAACGAAAATCAGTAGTTGCACTCCTGGAGAGTCAACCTCGTTCCCAGGGCTTTTCCCTTTTTGTCATTGGTTGCTGGAGAGTGGAATTAATGAAATAATTGCACTCCTCTTAACCAATCAGATTGCAGTAATTTTGTCATGTATATAATAAAATATGTTGTGTTTAGACCAACATTTATTCACCGTCTGTTAATCGCAAATACCGTGGAAGAAAAAATCATGAGATTCCTTCAAAACAAAACTGAAACTGGACTAAGGTATGTACTCGTCCTGTCCACTGAAATACCCAGATAATGCGCTATCTGGAAGGCGCAGTTCTTGGCTGCATGCGAATGAGGTAATATAATCAGGGGCTGGTCTTACGAATGGCGGATAGCACTATCTAACGGATATATTTTCAATGCTGATGGTCAGAAAACGACGTATATGAGAATAGCAAATTTTTAAAATTGCTCAAACTGGACTTCTACGCTTTTTATTCTTACTCGACATGATTTGAATGTGTTTTTATCCAAAAAATGTTTGAATATTTACAAAATTTCTTTTTTCCCCAAAATCAGGGGTGTCCCCCCCCCCCCAGCTTGCCAACCCCCTGCATCTGACGTCCTAGCAAACTAAAAGTATTCGACATTCAACACACTCGGCCTCACAAATCGCAGTGTCTAAAACGTAGCTTTAAGGCTGGGTGAAACCATTATTTCTATGGGTGAAACCATTATTTCTATGGGTGAAACCATTATTTCTATGGGTGAAACCATTATTTCTATGGGTGAAACGAGAGCCGATGAGCCGCAAACGAGAGTTTCATCAACTCTTGCTTCCATGAAACACGAGCAACACGTGAGGTAACTGACTAACTGGACCACGCGTTGCGGTCAGAGGAGAAAAAACTCATCAAAATAATTAGCTCAAGGTTGATAAGAATTGTTGAGAATGTAGCCTTGTACCCAGGCGCTTTGATTTACCACGCTGTTGCGTGACCCAGGCGTGGAAACTGCAGTTGGGTACCAAAGCGCCTGGGTAACAAGGCTGAGGGTGAAACTCGAGCGAGGGTTCCAACTTGTGAACCACTCTCCTCTGCAGAAGTGTTTTTACGGTATATATAGCCTTCAATTTAAACGCCTCTGCGGAGGAGAGAGCTCATGAACTCTCATGTGTGTTTGAACGGCGCTATAACAAACATCAACTTGAATTAAGGTGTGGTACGCGACGAACAGATGGAGAAAATGTGCCCCTGACAGTTGGAGAATTGACCTCGTTTTTCCAGCCTACGGAATCTCAGCCGATGTAAACTGTAATATCGTGAATTTACTTCAAGTTCGGAGTATTGGTATTTGGGTCGAATGGTCTCACTTCAAAGAGTCCTGGTCAACCACAATGCAATGCGTGCGTTTGTTTACGTTTCTGTTACGTTGTGGGCCAGACGTTTTGTGTGGCCTCGAAAATGGCGGCAACAATTGATCAAAGTAACGGGAAAACGTGAGCAAAAGCGTGCATTGCATTGTGGTTGACCAGGACTCTTTAAGTTGCCATGGTGTTTTACTGCATTATAAAAATACAGTTTCCATATTTTGTTGTTTATTTTATCTGGGATATTACGACTATTGTACTTATCATACTTATAATGAAAACATAAATTTAATATATTATATATTTTTATCTATATAATTGAATATCAGTTTATTAAGGAATGTTTTAGATTGTACTTATAGGATTTCATGAATTATAATAAATTTGGTTACTTGTCCGTTTGTTAGCCCCTGGCGTACAACAATAGTGAGCTTTAAACAAGTCACGTGTTTGTCAACGCAACGAAAATTGGTAGAACTAATTTTGCCGGCATTTTGCATCATAGCGCTCGTGTGACGAAGTAAAAATGTTGAAGATTACCACAAACTGACACAAACACAGTTTTTAATCCAGTTTCTTGAGCAATCTGACGTCTGGGTTCACAAATACGTCGCTTGTTAAAGGGATGTCTTATTTTGAAAGAACATTTAAAATTATATATAAACTTTATATTTTGCTTGGTTTTATTATTTTGCCCCAAAACAGCGTGCATTCTGCCATATTGGATATGCATCCATATGCATAAGTAGGGTAAAAAGCGAAATTTTTATCTTGCAAACCACATGTCATTATCAATCATCCTCGTCCCCAGGGGAGAGCAATGAGCGTGGCCCTGGGGACGAGGATGCTTATCAATATGAAACTCGATTTTCCGAAGTCTTTTTAGTACTCAATTAACTCACAACATTTTAAGAAACTTTTCGAAGAAATTTAATCCCACATGAAGAAGTTTTAACAAGTTTACCCTGCTTGTGACGTCATCAAAAACTCAGTTAATTACGTCAATTATAATACCAAGATGGCGGACTGTTTTTGGTCAAAATATTTTGAAAACCAAGCAAGGTACGAAAAAGTTGTAAAGGGTCTTCATATATAACTTGAAAAGTTCTTTCAAATAAGACAAAGTTAATTTTTATAACTTCCTAATAAAGTAATATATATTTTACCTTGCATATCTATAAAGTTGTTTTTCTAATTTGTCTATAGCTCTTTCTCTACTCATTTCTTTACTATATACACAATTGTAAAGTAGATATTTCAGCGTGGATTTTATTTCACCATCTGGAGGGGAGTGAAGAAGTCCTCTGGAGCCACCGACAGCCGCAAGAATGTTCCTACATATTGCGTAATAATTGTGGTCTTGAGCTTGTCCTCGGCACAAGTCTTGTGGCACAAATGTCAAACACTGGAAATGATCAGTAGCGCAGAAATCTTCAGTTTTACTAACTGCGGCGAGAGAAATGTCTTTATTATTTTGTATTAACGTGAAAAACACCAGGTTTTAGTTCGTAACAACACCAGGTTTAGTATAAAAACCCCAGGTTTTAGTTCGTAACAACACCAAGTTTAGTTCGTATTAAGACTTTAGATTCTTAACGCCTGGTTTTATCACTGGAAACAACACCAAGTTTTATGGAATACGCATCGAAAGCTTTAGATTTCTCACCATGTAGACTCGTACGAAGTTGGTAGACTTCAAAGCAACTTATTTAGATAAAACAGTTGCGCAATTTTAAGTAGTATATAGGTGAGGAGGGTTCTAGTTCACCTCGCTGAGCATCGGGGAAGTGAACTAGAACCCCCTCGTCTACCATTTTAGAACACTACAATTGATTCCATGCCACTTTAGCCACAAATTTTGCGAATTTCTCGGGAATGGCTGCAAAGTTAGCAGGGTTTAGAAACTTGAACATTGCCATTGGTTTAGCCAATCAGAACGTTTACTTCCAAAACCTGATTGTGAAATTGATAATCACGTAGTTTGAAATTGCCAACGACCTTGCAACAGAAATCAAAATTTCCAAACAAATATGCTAGCGTTATGCCTAGTTCAAAACTTGTGATAACTCGTACGCTTAGTTGTTACGAAAGCACAGGAGAGAACAAAGGTAACTAAGCATTATTACATGAGTAAGTCGTATTTGGACAATTCTAATGCGAAGTTACCTTAATTTGTTCTATTGCATGTTTTGGTAAACTGGAGTACTGAAATTGCACTGAAACAATAGCAACTAGGCAGTAACTATGCATGCGAGTTATCTCAAGCGGAGTAAAGCCACTGTTTATATGGAAAACTACTGGCTGCAAACCAGATCTTAGTTTAATTTTAATTATCGAGTTGAGATAGAGGTGTGCATCGGATTGGAGGTTTATACAATCCAAAAATTGGTAAATTTTTTGAAATCCGATCCATAATTGTCTGATCCGAATCCGATCCGAGTTTGTTAAAGCGTTCCGATACGAAAAATACCCGAAAAAACCTTCAATAAATTAAAGTTTCCAATCAAGTGTATAACTGTATATCAATGTCAAATTTCTAGATTCTAGTCTTTGCAGAAGCCAATTCAAAATCTCACGTCAAAAGAACTCTAATATTTTATTCTTTACAAATATAGGGTTAGCCAATAGACAAAATGGAAAAAGTTATTAAACGGAAGTGCCTAAGACTTTAGTTTTCACAGCAGCCCTGGTAATTGTGTCCGTCCAATGATTAGACTTGCTCCAAGTCTCTCTTTCATTGTCATATCGATCCACTATAGTGTATATTACATGACGTAGCGCGGAGAGGCGGAGCGAGAAAGAGAGACTTGTCAACTTCGGAAAATCTCGGTTCAAAACTGAACCGAAAATGCAAGACTTGCTTTAATTCTTTCCTTCAATTTCTTTCTGTATTATTTACTATAATGGAACTCATGTTATTTACACTGTGCTAGATCAATACATATAAACACTGACAGAAAACAATTAAAGCAAGTCTTGCATTTTCGGTTCAGTTTTGAACCATAGTTAATAGAAGAGATGGTTTGGAAACTTATTGGAATAACAATATAACTCATTATCTATGTTAGTCGACGTTTATTCATAAATCTGGCCCTTCACCGTCACGTGCGTATTGTATTTGTGCCCAACTAACCAATTGCAATGTTTTAGGAAAGTTACCTATCCGTGACGCGAACAATAGGGTAAATTGGAAATTGCTATTGGTGGATTTGGCAAAAATACAATAAACACGTGACGGTGAAGGACCATATTTATGAATAAACGTTGACTAACATAGATAATGAGTTATATTGTTATTCTAATGATTTCCAAACCATCTCTTCTATTAACTATGTTTGAACCGAGACTTTCCGAAGTTGACAAGTCTCTCTTTCTCGCTCCGCCCCTCCGTTCTACGTCATGTAATGTACACTATAGTGGATCGGTACTATATGTCAATGAAAGAGAGACTTGGAGCAAGTCTATATCCAATGATGAGTTCAAGTCATATTACATCAGCACGACGTTTGAACCTCGGGTTTTAACCAGGGCTTAACCGAATTTAATGCGGAATTTCATGTATTTTCAAACGCCAATTATTAGACTTTAGAGTTTACCCCTGCGAATGAGGAATTTTTAAGCTCCACAATCCCACTTATCCCCGATTATAAGGTATATATTATAACAAACATACTTGCAGGGAGGTGAGTCCGCTAATACGCTAGGTATGAGATAAAGCAGTGAACTGCACGTAAACTTACCATAAGTGTGATTAATAGCACTCATGTCTGCTATAAGAACATGTTCACAATCAATTAACTTCACATTGCCATGATTATCCAGTGCAAAATTACTCATCACAACATCATACATATATAAAGCCATGTTATCCTCTGTTCTTGTGAAAGTACGCGCCAACTGAATGAGTTTAATGCTTAGTTTAACACGTTCTTGCCAAGGACGATCTAATGCCGACGATAGACTTGGGCCAACATATTCAACCACAATAACCCTTCCACACGCACCGTATAATGCTGGCAGAAAATTTGAATATCGCTCGGAAAATACCTGAAACAATATTAGATATATATATAATGTTTATAATCACGTGATTTCAGTAATTAGGTTTGGGAGGAGGTCGACATTTTCCATTAAATCCCAATACCAGGCAATCTCGTTCCCCGAGCCTGCGATCCTTGGGAAGGAAACGAAGGAATACCAGGCCCACTGACCAGGCCCAACCTCGTACACAGGCTATTTTCTCTTGTGCTCGGTGCCACGGCCACCCTGGGTAAGAGGATGTACCAGGCCTAGCGGGCAATACTTAGGTAACCAAGGATTTGTTTGAGGTCGTCCATAATTACTATTTACAAAAACGTGTGTACAAATAGTGCTCTGACTTTTCCACTGTTGCGTTTTTCATACGTACGTATACGCACGTAAAACTTTAAATCCGTTTAAATGTTACTTATACCGGGTAAAATACAAAAAAAAAAAAAAAGCAACAGAATTTAGTGTTCCGCAAGTTTTAGTATGCATTTGTTAACTTATTTGTAAAATATTTAAAAAATAGAAGGATTCAAAGTTTTACGTGCGTGTACGTGCGTACGAAAAACGCAACTGTGGAAATCAGCCTTTTCCCAGAGCGTACCCTTATTAAAGCCCATTTTCCACTAGGTGAATTTTTTCGCGGGACGCGAAAAACAAATCCTGGCAAAGTAATCATCAGCGAAAAAATTTCCCGCGAAAAAGTTGGATCAGCTCCTGCTTTTTACTGTTCGCGCGAACAAATTCACCTCGTGGAAAATGAGCGTTAAAGCCGGTTTTCCGTGAATTTTTTCGCGCGAAGTGACCTCTTTTCTTTTTAAATGTAGTGATAATTTTTTCTGTGTTGGTGTTGTGTACTCAGGTGAATATGATATTTGTGATGTTACTCTGAGTGTATATCCACACTAGGCGAGCTTGAAAAATATGCCCGGCCACGGTGGGAATCGAACCTACGACCTTTGGAATACTAGCCCAATGCTCTGCCAACTGAGCTACGCGGTCAGGACGGTTCGAGTAAAGCAAGCTCAAGCTCTCCCGGTGTGGATATACACTCAGAGTAACATCACAAACATCATCTTATTCACCCGAGTACACAACACCAACATAGAAAAAATCATATTACTAGATTACATTGGTATCGAAGGAACTAGATTCTGTTCCGAAATATCACTTACTCGAACTGACCTGACCACGTAGCTCAGTTGGCGGAGCATTGGGCTAGTATTCCAAAGGTCGTAGGTTCGATTCCCACCGTGGCCGGGCATATTTTTCAAGCTCGCCTGGTGTGGATATACAGTCAACAATGATCATAATAATACATTTACAGTAAACCCCAACAGTTATTAACCCGTCCCCCACGGATCGGTTGTGAACAGAGGGTTGTGAAAATGAACATTGATATCTTGACTAACTTGCAAATGCTAGAAAATTGCGTATTTTTAATCAAGATTGCCATGTAGCTAGATATGCAAACACTCTGGCTTCATTTCGCTTCACCTGATCAGATGTTAGGCACGGTTAGGGAGAGGGTTGGCTGAGCAAACTTCAGCTTTTATTGTCTCTGCGACAAGACAATGATATCAAAACACACAATGCTATAGCGGATAGCTCTCCAAAGCGGCGCGAAAAAGCACCTATCTGATATGGAACGTACAACTTTCAGAAGCTGATCTCGAAACAACATCTCTCCTTTGCAATATAAATTTCCCGGAAAATAGCGTTAAGGTACGGATAGGTTTTTTCACGTCCTACGGAAAGTTATCCAGTGTAAACCTCGGTGAGAAATATATGGCAAAAGTATGAAGCTTCTTCCACAATCTATGTGTCCTCTACCTGTAAAAACAACAATTCTTGATTAAAATGTAGGTTTGTTATTGCCATGATTTTCTGATCCAACCGTACCACATTCATTTTATTTTTCAACTTGTTTTCCACCAGCGAGGCAAACTGTTCACATGGGCATTCCATAAACTGCATAACTGCACTTAAAGTTACATTAAAATATCATGTTTGGAAAACAATAAATATCTGGAAAATGAATGAAAGGGAAAATAGTAGAATTTGAGATTTTTAGTCAAGGAATGCATGTGGCATTTAATGATAAGAATGTGATTAAAGGCCATGTTACACGGTGCAATTTTTCTTGCAACTTGCAAATGCAACTCTACTCTTGAGAGATGTTAATTAGTGAAATCAGTAAAACATCAGCGGAGTAATGAAGACTCGTATTTGGAATTTTACATCTGCATCTCTCAAGAGTAGAATTGCATTGCAAGTTGCAAGAAAAATTGCACCGTGTAACATGGCCTTAAAGGTGCCACTCACAGGCGTGTCACGTCAGGGAAGGAAAAACTGAGGGGGCTAACAAATATTTGCCCAACTTTAGTCTTTTAATAGATTTCCCGACGTATCACAAAAAAATTTTCCGTCATGAACTTCCCAAAACGTTTGTCGTGGGGGGAGGGGGAATGTTAAATATTTCGTGCTTTTTCGACTATTTTAATATGCGTCGTGTTTCTAAGTAGAATGTGCTTGGTTTTCAAGTAGAATCTGCCCAATTTTTAAGTATAATCTGCCTGACTTAAAAACTATTGTGGCCCCTCTCCTACGCCTATGCACTAAACCCCAAACATGATTTTTGGCATGTGTGGTAATATTTGGATAATTGTGAAAAGAAATGTCATATCTCTATAGTAAAAACCTCATCTTTGACACTTTTTAACTGTCAAACCTGTCATTGAGGGTGTTGACAATGGAAAATAGTTGTTGCTAAATTTCATGTAATGACATCATACCCAGCAACTTTGGCAGTGAAAAAAGATGATAAAGACAAACTTTTTAATAAGATTTATTGCAATTTCCAAAAATTATATTTTAGGTTAATAGTGGCATGTACATTAAGAACAGTAGTAGTCAACCTCGTACCCAGTCTGAGTAGCAGTAGCGTAGCCAGCCCGACGATTTAGTCCCACTATGTAATATTTTCGTGTTCATTGACTGTGAAAACAACCAATTTCTGAAGAAATGAATAATGATAATAATTTTGAATTTGCATAGCAGGACTAAATTGTTGGGCTGCATGGCTATGCCACTGCTGAGTAGTAGTATGTCGTTGGACATTTCTGTCCTGGTATTGATGCATATGGGTTTGTTTTAATGTTTGACTATTTTTCTCAATTAAACTCTACCAAACACTGTAACACAGACTAACACTGGACCAATAAGGAAGGCCCTTATTCTTCATCTAGGCTCAGGAGTCATTTCATTAGAAGAACTGCCAATAAAGAAATATCCAGCGACTAAGTTTGATTCAAGATAACCACAACTACAAGAAGGGCCGCCGAGAGAATTTGTGGGGCCCAGGGCAAATCTTCCTCGGAGGCCCCATGACATCTTTATTTTTAAGCTAGACCCAACTAGACCTTAGCTAGACTGCATGTGGAGCTACTGTAAGGGGCCCTCAATTTCAAAAATTCTCTGACCAATTTAAAGAACCTACTCAATTTTAGGCTCTCACTCTAAAGTTGGGACCCTATTAAGGTGGAGGCCCGGGGCAATTTAGTCTAGGGGTGCACCGGAACTCGGTTCCGGCCGGTTAGTTCCGGCCGGAACCCCGATTTTTTAGAGTTCCAGTTCCGGCCGGAACTAGTAAAAAAAGCATGGCCGGAACCGAAACTCTGTCTGTTTCAGAGAGATAGAATATCAAACGTTTTTGTGTCTAACAAAAGGTCACAGTAGGAAGAAATTTGGACTACGCAAGGGAAATATACACTATAACACTTCATTATGGTGTTTAACGTTCGTCAATCTTTTTATTCTAACATTTGCAAGCTCTCTCCTTGATGACTTGAAGTGTCTGCCTGTCTGGCAGTAGACAAAGTAACATATGACTATATATGGCTTAATATATTAGTTCCGGTTCCGGCCGGAACTTCCGGCTGGAACTTTTTTCCAGTTCCGGTCGGGAACTTAAAAAAACTGGTTCCGGTGCACCCCTAATTTAGTCCCCCCTCTCAACGGCCCTGACTACAAGTGACAATTTCACTTATAATTCATTTAACACTAACACAGCCTAAGCAGTGACATAGCCAGGGGCCCAGTCCCCCTGCCAGAATATTCCCCCCCCCCCCATCAGTACAAGCATGTGCAATCATTTATATTTTCATTTCTTGAAATGGAAATTTTATATCTTCCTACATTTTAAATGTTCTGGATTCGTTTGTGATTATTAGCATATAGAGTTGTTATATGCTAAATGGTTATTGAAAATCATCAATTGAAAACACATTAAAGATGTACGCGGTACAGTCCGATCTGCGCACGTGCACAAAGGAGCCCTCTTTTTATTTACAAACAGTTTATTTAGGTTTTTATTTCATTTTATGTTTTTGCAAAGCTTGATTGTTGTCTCTTGATAATTTATTATACTCTAGAATCATGAGAATATAAATAGTTATCAAATAAAATTCAATATTTTGGATACTGAAATGTAAACAAAGCCTTTGTTTACATACAGACTGTACCACATCTTTAAACTTAAGCCTCCAAAATGCTGAAAATGGCACTTTACCAACTCTAGAATCTAAAATTTCCCTGGGGGAGCATTAACCCCCATGCAGACCCTCCTAAAAATTGATAGACAATAGTACTCTATTATACATATGAATATAGTGCTGATAGTCCAAATACATTTTCACAATAGACAAACTTTATTTGAACTAGTGCAGGGTAAAATTACTTGGGCCCCTCCAGGGACTTTTTTCAGCCCCTCTTGATTACGTCACTGAGCTTGATGTGAGCTTAAGGCTTTCAATTGTTAAATAAATAATAATATAAAATATTCAACCTTTTGAACGAGACTGCTGGATTAAGAAATGATCTCCACACTTTTTCATGGACATTGCAATATTTAGTGACTGTTTCTGTTGCATTAAGACATATTTCTTGGTCTAATGTAGCTAATTCACCACCATGTCCAAGTTGTTTCAGCACCACTGGTAAACTATTCCATGTACCATACCATACGCCTTTCACAGACTCGCTATTCCAGAAATAGTTGTCTTTTACTTCAATTGCTCCAGACAAGATAGCCTGACAAACACTTTCCCATATTCCAAAACAAGCAGGGCATTTGTCAAGCTGTAGCAATGAGTCATCTAATACATGTAGTCTGGATTTAACCATCATTATATACACAGTAACTGCCAGTGTAATACATAGGTAACTTACACAACGTAATACTCTACAACAGTAGCCATTCCTTCTCAAGCAACTAGGTCTGCAAACGTTCATTAGTAATAAAAAAACAGTCAAATCTGGAATAAATTATGAATAAATTAACTACAATTCGAGAATTCCTTTGCAAAAGCTTTGAAATTCCTACGTTTTCCCCAGAGATTCCTCCCGAATATAAAACTATAAAAGTTTGAGAAAATCCCAAGAAAATTGCGGATTGATAGCATGGAACTATAAGTAAACTTATAAAGTGTAAGTTTACTTATAGTTCAATCATTGTTACACCTAAATATACCAATATTAACCCATTACCTTAACCCACGTAAATATGTCGGTATTGTCAAGTATTGTATGCATATTCCTGTTTTCAAGGATAAATAGATCAGTGATAAATCCTCACAGCAGAGTTTCCATGGCAACACGTTGACAACTAAAAAAATCAAGATGGAGGAGAGCGAAGGCGTTAGGTTTGATCTTTTTCATTTATTTTCATTTTATTTAGCTGTTTTGTTAAATTTAACACTTCGTTTGCTTACAGGGAAGAAAGACAAGAGTTTGAATTTACAGCCAGTAATGAAGCTATCGAATATTTGGCAAATATCAGTAAGTGTCTCAACTCTCAAGTACAATTACAATTAAATATTACTAAAGGGCTATAAATTACTGTCATATTTTTTAAAAGAAACAGGCTAACCAGGCTCTAGTGTGACCTATCTATGTACTTGCATACATGAGGAAACATGATATTATATATATATGAGAAAAACCTGATCTATGTCATCTAATTATATAAACAAGCTAAATACCTGAAAAATATAAGCAGAATTTCGACGTTTCAAGCGTCACATTTATACAGAATATATTAATACAATCTGTATACCAATGTGGAAAGTTTGTAACGTGCGGCGTATTAAATTTTTGAAACCTGCGCGCAATTTCCTCAGGTGACAGGGCTGTATATTTGTATTAATATAATATATTCTGTGTGAATTACATTTTTTGTTTATATACTTTATTTTGACTAGATCCATCTTATTGGTTTATTTTTGTCACGTGATGCTTTCATATTCTTAGGGGCGGACCATTAGAAATCCCGGGAGGGGGGGTATAAAATTTTTTTCAGTCTCGTGTCTCTGCAGGAATTTTTTTTAATGCATTTAACCTCTGCACGAATTTTTTTTCAAGACTATTTCTACTTCGCTTTTTGCTTGCACGAATTTTTTTTCTCTGACGTAATGGCTGCACAAATTTTTTTTCCAGGCATTTTCCTTTGCACAAATTTTTGGGGGGGAATTTTCGTCCCCCCCCCCCTCCCGGGATTTCTAATGGTCCGCCCCTTAGTATAAAAGCTCATGTATTTTTCCCGACCCCTACTAGTAACTCCAGACGAAGGGCCCTTTGCTTGAAACATCGAAATCAGGCCTTAAAATATCTTTTCCAGGGCCGTCTGACAAAATGTCCGGTGACGTTGAGTTTGGGTCAGACATATGTCCTATGACCTTCAGTTCAGTTTTGACTCGGAAATAAGTCTGAATGACAAAAATGCATAAACGGTAAATGATGTAAACAGGCCTCGAATTTCCCTGAAATCAATCGACGGCAATGGTGCTAAAAATTTCCATAGAACGTAACAGCTGTCTACGGCAATTTTGGCAGTTTCCACGGCATTTTTCAAATTACTGTCAAAAACTTTAATTTTATTGTTACTTTGGTTTTTGACAAGCTAGAAACATGTCTACGTATTTCTTCAGTGTTTTTTTTTGAAAAGAAAACTGAGACTAAAACGCATTATTTGATCAACATCTGAATTCAAGTATCAAAAATTCAAAATAGTAATGCACAGTGAATAGTATAAAAATTGCACTATGCGGCAAAAAATTGCCGTCGTTGCTGCAATGATCCACGGCATTTTGTTCTCCCTCTACGGCAATTGCCGCGATTGCCGCGATAAAATTCGAGCCCTGGTTGTAAAGATTATTAAATAATTTGTTTCGTTCATACTTATTTCCAAGCCAAAATTAACTTGCTTGCCAGAACAGCAGTATTAAAAAAGACTTCGACAACTTAAACCCGTTTTCCACTTCACCATTTCGCTCGCCGCCCCGCGCTCGACTACGTTAAAACAACATTTCCACCTCACCTTTTATACAATAGTACTCTGATTTTCCATTTAACATACAAGCCTCTAGTCCTGGTCTAGGGTACATTTTGATTTACGTCGGACAAAGCTACAGTTCGGTCGGACACCAATATACACTTGGGTCAGACAAACAATAATTAAACCGCAGTTTCACTTTGGTCGGACAGAATGTCCGGTGGTTTCCTCTCTATGTCGGACAATTTCACGAATGGGTCGGACAATGTCCGTGACCGACCAATATTTTAAGGCCTGTCGAAAGTCTCCTTATATTTTTAAACAATAAACAATATTGAGCGTGCAAGGTATGATGGGTACAACTTCTCATTTAGAGTCCTATAAACTCAGGAAATTTGCTTTGCAACAATGCTAGAGTAGATACAACTATACCGGCATGAAAAATACAAACATAACTTTGATGAAGGGCTTTACTCGAAATGGTAAAGTTTTTTTATTTTTCAGGAACTATGGTTGCATAATAATTAATCTCCCTTAACTAATCCACAGCATTCTTGTTAATGTTGTTAAGTACACTAGTCTGGCACAGACCATTCAAATTATTACACGGGCCTGTCATTACTGTATTGGGAAATAACTTCATACTAGGTATACATTCTTATTTTAACAACGTAATGGGCGTGCACCTAGTTTCATTACTGTTTTGAAATGTCTTTGTAATTTACAATTAGTTTGGTGAAAAGTAGATTTTATTAAAAATTTGAGTGATATTATCAATATTTGTATTTTGAAAAGGATATTTGATATATATTTTCAATACTGCAACTGTAGCCTCTTATTAACTGGCTATAATCTTTGATAGCTCCACAAGACTGGGGTGCCATACATTTATCAGAAATGTTGATGACAACATCAGGAGAGAAGGTTAGTGTCTTTGCATTGTTATCAAAAGTTTGATGCACAGAACTGTAAAACGAGATGTAAACTCTCGGTGACAAGACCTTAGGGTCGGAAATAGACTAAAGTTTAATATATAATAAATTATAGTCCTGATCATTGTTGCACTTTGGCTTTGGCACTTTCTTTTTCCATTTTTCTTAAACATACACTTTCTTTCATATTTTGTGGAATATACTCTATACACCCTCCCTTGCCATAGGGAATGTGCCGGGGGCACCTTTAACCTAGTGGTCCAAGATCTCAGTGCAAATATAATAATTATTTTGAACAAAATCCAACAGAGCTTCCTAACTCTTCCATGCCATGCTGCACAATCCTCTGCCAACATCGTCCAGTTGTTCTTGTTCAGCTCGATATTCGCCAAAAGCTTTTCGAAGGCCACGCCCATATGTGAACTCTGGGCAGCCACATGGTGGAGGATTGCATAGCCAGCATGTGAGCATCTTGCAGGGGAAGCCTTCCCACTGCATTCACCAGAGTTGACATCTCGATACATATGCATCCATGGACAGAAGGTTTGTGCGTGTCAGAAAATCTGCCGTTCTGATATGATGTACGTATCCAAGTATGGTCTGTGATAAAATAAATTCTTTAAAATTTGAGAGCAAATTGGATGTTTCGTGTATGTAGCATCTTTTGAATTAGTTTTATACTGATTTCTCTATAATTTCTAGACTGGGATCATTATAATCTTGAAGTGTCTCTGCCTGTGTAGGCAGTGGCAAAAGTATGCAGAAGCTTTTGTTGCTAGGGATGCAGCTACCTGAAAAATTTAAGGAGAATTTCGACGTTTCGAGCGAAGGCCCTTCGTCTGGAGTTACTATAATTATAACTGCATCAGTATTTTATTTTGATTTTTCACATCCATTATTGTACCATACAATCCTACAGGATTTTGGTGAATTTGAGATCGCCGTTAGTCGCGGTGAGTGGCAAGGAAAGGATTGTTACATGATACATATCACAGAAGAAAATATTGTCGACAACGTACCCAAAGTCACTAATATCATTGGTATGAGTTTTCGAAATTCAACTATATTTATAGATGATGCTACTCTGAGTTGATGCTACAAAAGCTGTTGGAATCAACCTGTCAATCAGTTTGTTAGTTCACGCTCAAAGCCCGTTTCCCACTAGCCCCTAAGGATAATTTGGTTTCTTTACTATCAGCATATCTTATGAGCCTAGGTTTTTGGTTAAGAAGTCGGTTGAACTAGCAAACTAAATAAAGGATTCCCATACAGTCAAGTAATTTTCAGCTTGTGAAGTCACTCAGAGTGACGTCATTTAGCTCAAGTTCTAAGCACTGCGTAATCATTATAGACTAAATCAACTGTTTTAATCAAGTAACAGAAATTTAGATAATTGGTGTGTGTGTGTGTGTGGGG
>CACRXK020002606.1:0-31150 GCA_902702795.2 Paramuricea clavata
CTTTGATTAGTAGCTATCCCTTGGAAAATTCCTTGCTGATTTTGATCCTATCCTTTGGAATTTATTTTCTATTGTTGACCCTCCCATGGAAATTCCATACGTTTTACTCATTTTTCTTACCTACCCTTTGGAATTTCCGCAGATTTGCTTTAAAATTTGGACCCTCCCATGAAAATTCCTTCATTTTTGGTTCACTTTTGCAGGGGGTCATTGGAAATTCCACATGTCCTCAACGGGTGCAGATACAAAATGCAATGGCCCAATGATTAATGCCTTTATGCTGATACAAGAAGCAAATGAACTTTTAGTTTATTTGTTTGTTATGTCACTTAATATGTGCAAAGCCAAAGGCGGTGAGTATATAATAGTGTTCGGTACGTTCTATTTCTAAATGTTTATAGTTTAAAAACAAACGCGGGATGTTGTTAAATCAGGCTTAACAAGATTCCTAGAGCTACCCAGTGTGGATTGTTGTCTGCATATATGGACTTATCAGCAATTACATGTAATATAGCATATCAACTGACTTTTGTATAAGATATGACTTGTATAAGCCTCAGTTATATATAAAGCCTATAAACGTGATTCTACTGACATACATTGATATATACATATGGCTGTGTTACCACAATAATGCTCACAACTTCAACTTCTTTCTAACAATATAGTTTTGCAGTTCTGACTGTTCTGAGTATGATCTTATTCATTCAGAAATATAAGCATTGCACTGTATTCAATGGCAAGCTATCCTGGATTCCAGAGCCTTCAGTTAATAATAAATTGAAATATCGTGAAGGCTCTGGTGCAACGGGAGGATTCTTTGATTAAACTGTGCCAATCACAAAACAGAATTAGCAGTTTTAGTACAGATTTTGGGCGTGTTAACCCATTAAGCGCCAGCGCTCTCCCCTTGACGAGTAAAATCGTCTGGCGTTAGACAGAGTAAAATACTCTGGCGTTAGACAGGTTGCAATGCGACCCAATGGGTTAACTAGACACATGGGCATGCAGATAGATCAGTTAACCCATTAAGTGCCAGCACTCTCCCCTTGACGAGTAAAATCGTCTGGCGTTAGACAGAGTAAAATACTGTTCAAAGTAGGGTGCATCAGGGTGCAATGCGACTCAATGGGTTAATATAGTACATAACATAGGTCATAGACATACAGTTTCAATATAATACAAAATGATTTTGAACAACGTCAAGGTCAATGAAATCATACAAAATGAATTTATGGAATATCAATTAAATGTATTTAAAACAAACATAATTTCAACATCCCAATAAGCAGTAACATCCCAGTAAGTATAAATTCAACTATTTTAAATCAATTGTTTGAATAGCCAAATTAAAAGTTGTACGAGTGACAAAATCATTCAATAATATTCACATTTTATCATTTATATTATGTGTCAACTATCAAAGTCGCACTGTTAAGTATATTAAAATATACTTTTCATAAGATTAGATGTAAGATATAATTGTACGAAGGTAACTGAGGAACGACAATGTGTAAGACAATAAATCATACATACAGTGAAAAACGCTCTTTTTGTAGCACATCCTACATGTACATATCGGCAGCATTTTCCTTGCGATAGTAACTCCTAGTTTTAGCTACTTTGAATTGATTTCTGCTCTATTTGCACCCGGAGAAAACTCACGAGTTTTGGCGGAGCATTGACAGACTCTTTCACATCGAATCCGTAGCGAGAATCGAACCCACAATCTCAGAGGTGAAAGGCACTTCCTCTGACGCCTGTGCCATCAAAGCCCGAATATTACTAGCATTAACAAAGAAACTTAGATAAAAATGAAGACGCTCTTGATAAATACGATTTTCCACCTCCCTCCATAATTTTAAGAAATAGTCCAAAAAGTCACAGTCCCCCCCTCTTCCCAACACTAATGCATGCATGTATGACTTCAACAGTTAGGCCTAGAGTAACTAGGTAACTTTAGCCAATCGCTTTTTAGTGGTTGTGACCTTAAAAAGTAATAATTTAAGTTTTTTATACGCTATTCTTCTTCTCGTTCTTTTTTACGCAATTTCGTGTTTTATCCTCATTTGCGGAATCCGCTTCCGGAATCCGCGTTTTATCCTCAAATGCGGAATCCGCATCCGGAATCCGCTTCCGGAATCCGCATTCCGGTTCCGCGTTTTATCCCAACCCACTGAAATAAGCAAGATTTCCCGTTAAAGCGGCTTTGCATGTGCTCTGGCAACGATCACACCATTGCGGTCGGAACCAACACGAATAACATGTTTTTTATCAAGTTTTTGAAGCTAAATTAAACGATATGTTTAATTACAAATTTACAATGCGCGCATTTATATGTATTACGGCTGAAAAGTGTAGAGGTAGGCCTATCATATTCTGTCAAAACAAGACGCCTGCTCAGGCGTTCACACTGGCCTGAAAATAACGAGATACGTGCTATGGTGCAAAAGACAGCAATACAAATCTTAAACCGCAAGCAAATTTTATGGACTTTTAAAAAAAATAAAAGACCTTTTCGGGAGGCGTAATGATGCACGTGCAAATCATGCCGACCTACAGAATCGATTTCCGGTTTTTCCTAACAGCGCGTTGTTTTCATGTGCGTTCCATGGGCCGCGCTAAAAATATAAATATTCTGTAAATACCGAAATAAAAGATGAAAATCTCAAGACACAAGCTTGAAAATAACACTATAAATAGTGTTTTCGATTCTGGTTCCAATAACATTATCACGAAAAAAATATGTCCAAATGGGCCGAAGTTATGTTCGGCAAAATGTATGGCTAGTTTACATTGTTTGTTGTATTATGAAATATGATACCATACTTGTATTAAAATTCGCGTCGAACTAATGTTATTGTAAATGAGTAGACTTGCCACAAGTCGACCTCGAACGAAATGCGTTTCTTCGAGGTCGACTTGTGGCAAGTCTAGCAAATGAGAACCATACAAATGATACAATAATGGTTCCTGTTCTTGTTGGTATTTTGAACGCACGCTTTATCTTTAGTATAGCTACCACAAAGCTTTTTATTTTCGTGGAGTACTAAATATTATATTTTGTGGTTTTCGAGTCATTACACAAAGAAAAACACATTAATTCAACACGCAAGAAAGTCCAGAGTACGACACAACGTAAAATACATAGGAAACCGGCACAATTCTTTGAAAATTCAACGAAACTGTGTAAAATATAGTTTGATCTGCACTCTGTGAAAAGCCGCCATTGCAGTTCGGAATTGTGCGCGTGCGTACAAGTGTATAGGCTAATAAACGAAAAATGTACCACAAGCATGGCATGAGTCGACTATTACGTACATATATACGAGCTTATTACTATACTATCTAAATCATGGAACCGAGGGAATCGATGGCATTTTGGCTTAATCGTTGCACCCTGAGCCTGCGATGAGCTAACGCAAACTCGATTTCTCGACCACGAAAAAAACAGAAAAAGGGGGATTTAAGACACTTGGCCTTACAGGCCAGTGTAATAACAGCGGTAGCGCGCTTTGTTGGCAAATCGCCCAACCACAGGCGGCCCAATCTCAGAATGAATGATCAGGTGTTGCGGGTTTTTAACGGTTTTTATAAACAAATTTTAAATAGTCAACCAAAACTATTCTAAAAACATTCTCAAATTGGTCAAATAAATACATTTTAACAATAAAATATAGTTGACATGATAGTATAATACCTTTGCATTCTTTTAATCAATCCATGAGCTCATTTAGAGCGGTTGATGTAACATTTTCTGTGGCCTACATTGTGTGTGCTCATCTATATATAATATAACAGTAAAAGGCTAATCACTGCCGGCACGACCGCATCGCCTTCAAAGTCAAATATCTCCGCTAAAACTTCTCGTACGCCAAAACAAATTCGATTACATCTTTTCACCTTTTGATATAATGAGCTCATGGATTAATTAAAAGAATGCAAAGGTATTATACTATCATGTCAACTATATTTTATTGTTAAAATGTATTTATTTGACCAATTTGAGAATGTTTTTAGAATAGTTTTGGTTGACTATTTAAAATTTGTTTATAAAAACCGTTAAAAACCCGCAACACCTGATCATTCATTCTGAGATTGGGCCGCTTGTGGCCCAACATCGCACAAATCATTCGGTTTTCAATCGGGAAATCATCCCAAATCGTAGCAATTTATGGAATATTTCCTAAAGCCACATACACATGAAATGTTCAGTGTCTATCTTTAATAAGGGCCACGAATTAGCCACTTATTAATTACAGCGTAGAATTTTGTGAATTTATAGCTCAATATGTTTGTTATTTCAAAGAGAGTTCAAAGAGAGCCTGTTCGCAGGCTATATGTTTGTATTAGACATGTGCAATCGACATAGTTATTCGCGACGTTCGTGATAGGACTATAACACTTCCAAAGCTAATAAACCTATATCCTATAACTTAAGACATTTTATCATCAAACTGATACATCAATAGACTTATTACTATTAGACTATACGAAACGGAAACATTTACTTGTTATACTACAGATAACAGCAAGAGACAGCATGTATTTTATTTTAATACTGGAGTTTTGTTGCGTTAAATTTTCCTGTATTTATGTAGCGCATAAAAGGAAAAAGTACAAAAAAAAATATTAAAAGTAAAAATAATATTTTCGTGAAAAAATGCGTTTTTAGCACATTTTATGACCCACGACTTTACTCACGACACACGACTTTTAACCCACGACACACGACATATAGGGACACTCGGGGTGATCTAAGGCCACATAAAAAAAAATAGTTGGTTAGCGTCCCCGCCCGCCCACAAAAAAGGCCCCGCTCAGGATTTTTTTAAATTTTTTATTTAAAAAAACCCCGACTTTTATTGATCAACGGGCTCTAATATATGTAGTATTTCTGTTGACTGTAGTCAATTGTGTTAATAATTTGCGAAATTGCGTGCGAAAATGACGCTATGAATTATTTTTGAAATATATAAAAAAATATCTGTACTGCGCAAGAAAATCCAGTTTCGGACCTAACAGTGAGTAAAACCAAGGCGTTAAAAATTGGTAAAAATTAAAAAAAAAAGCGCCCGCCCGCCCACTTTTTGGCAAAAGCTAAGGACGCTAACCAACTATTTTTTTTTATATGGCCTTAAACTAAGTTGCAATCGTGGCTTCTTAAATACCCAAGGGATGACGTTGTAGATATTTATAGAACATTACATAAATACTATTTTTAAATACTACTACGTAAACGATAAATATAGCAAAAGCATGAGTTAGCATAATTACGCAATGTCTTAAATTAAGAATGTTTATGACGTGACTGGCTTCACGTCACACTCCCCCTCTTGAAAAAAGAAAGTTTGCTAGAACTTTCGTCCAACTAACTGTTCGTAACTTCCATTATATCCATATCAAATGTTCTTTAAATGTTATAATTATACTCTAGAATACTCTACAAAGAATGAAATTTGAGAAAACTCGATACAGCAAGAATAGCGTCCTTAAACTCTAGCAACAGAATAACAGAATAGGGAAGATTCAACAACAGAAGAACGACATCTTCAAAATATTATAAATTACACACTCCCTTTTTAATCTTAAATTTAAACAACATTTTATACTTCAATAATAATTATTACTTTAACTTACGGGCGATTTATCAAATTATTACAACTTTGTAACAAAACAGGGCAACAAACCACTGTAACAACAAACCAGTGTAAAAACCACTGTATCAAACCACTAGCAAACCACAAACATGTGATCAACAATACAAAATCTTTCCCCACTGTTAGGCATCACTGAGTAGACGTTAGGAACAATCTTAGCAGAAACCTTTTGACGAAGACGTAGTGAACCTTCAGCGTTGCACTCTTGTACTTCATCCTCTGGCAAAGTCGACAAATTTGATCGTGAACTGCATGACGTTAAAACTGGAAACAGATCCAGCAATAATATAACACCAAAAGGACAATCATCAGACTGACAACAAAAGCAACCGCTCTCATCCGAGAGAGTGGATTCCCCCTTGAGATTATAATATCCAATTATGTTTCTTCCGTTGTTGCTTTCCCGTTGTCAGTTTCTCGCCTGAGCCCCCAATTGTTACGTTCGCGGTAACAAGAAAGACTTAAAAACAGAAGAGTCTTATATTTTTATTTTATTTATTAATAAAAGAAAACTAAGAGAACGAAGAATCAGGATAGTTTAAACTTATCTGTCTATTGACAATGACACAGCTTTGCTTTTCAGACTTTGTCCTTTCACACTTTATACAAAGTTAAAACCGCTCCATTTGATAATATTTATACTGTAAATACAACAAAATACATGTAAACACATCGCTCGCTCCGACCTGCTACGAATGGCGGCTATTTTTAGATATTTCGTCATTTTTGTTGTGCGTTGCGTACGGTGCACCTGTGGAAGTGCACACTTGTGTCGCCTAACCGTAGTTACTAAAACATGGAACGAGCCACAACGATCCACAACGAGCCACAACGACCCCACAACGATCCACAACGACCCACTACGACCCACTACAACCCCACAACGATCCACAACGATCCACAACGACCCACAACGATCCACAACGAGCCACAACGACCCCACAACGATTCCACAACGACCCACTACAACCCCACAACGACCCCACAACGACCCACAACGATCCACAACGACCCACTACGACCCCACAACGACCCCACAACGACCCACAACGATCCACAACGACCCACTACGACCCCACAACGAGCCACGACGACCAAAACACCAGCCACAACAATCCACAAGTTCACAACAATCCAACAACAATCTCTGCATGCGCAAGTGGAAGTCTTGCATTTCCCGCCAATTTTGATCACATGTAAAAATAAAATACGTGGTGTATCCACAAACAATAACTTATATTGTTTATTGTCATGCAAAATTGCAACTGAAAGTAATTTTGGGATCGTTGTGGGGTCGTTGTGGGTCGTAGTGGGTCGTTGTGGGGTCTTTGTGGGGTCGTTGTGGGTCGTTGTGGATCATTGTGGGGTCATTGTGTGGTCATTGTGGGTCGTTGTGGGTCGTTGTTGGGTCATAGTGGGTCGTGGGGTCGTAGTGGGTCGTTGTGGATCGTTGTGGGTCGTTGTGGGGTCGTAGTGGATCGTTGTGGGTCGTTGTGGGTCGTTGTGGGGTTGTAGTGGGGTCGTTGTGGGGTCGTTGTGGGTCGTAGTGGGGTCGTTGTGGGTCGTTCCATGTTTTAGTAACTACGGTCGCCTAACCCGATTAGTGGTTGTCTAGATATAAATATTGCGTGACCCCTGTTGTGATGTGACATACATATCTACAAAAATTGAAGATGGCGGACTTTTCATTCCTTTCGATCAAAATATTTGTAGAAGTAAGTAAGATATGAAAAAACGGTAAAAGAGTATTATATATAGTCTTAAAAGTTCTTTCTAATGAGAAAATAAAAAATATATTGCCATTTCCTTTCATTATGTATTATGCATCTATTACGTATAAAACTCAATTCTGTTTCATCATTGGTCATTGGTCGCTACGGAGTCATGTGATGGCATATTGTAAACACTGGACTGGACTTTGGACTATGGACTTTGGACTATGGACTTTGGACTTTCGATTTTGAAATTATATTATTTTTTTAGATTTTCGTATAATTATATTAAAATCTAAACAGAGAACGAAAATTTGCTGCTGAAAAGCGTGCTACACTGCTGATGCACATGCATGATATAATAATATACAAGGTAAAAAATCTCTAGTATCAGTTATATAGGTATACCAGCAGTGCAATTTCATACTGATATAGCCTGTAGAATAGCAGGATTATCCAATATTTTGGGATTTAATATTTAAATTTTATATAATATTTGTATTTATAGTATGCATAGTACAGTATATACTGCAGAACTTCTTCTTTATCATATAGATAATAGATTAATTGTCAGAAACAATTGTGACAAAAGTGTCTCGGCAAATACAAAATATTAACTATACAAGTGATTATTATCGCGCCTATTGAGTATTGTGACTGTTCATCTTTGCATAACAGTTTATACTAGTACTGTATTGTGTAATTGTTTACTCCGTTACACAGTAACGTTTTGTTAATGTTACTTATTTTTGAAAGACATTCTAGTTAGCTATCCTTATCACTATAAGACTAAGTGCTTCAGTTATTATTAATAAGCGGTTAGTAGATGGACAGGAATATTCGACTAACGGAAATTTACACACTTTTTAAGACCTACTCAGTTGTGTGTGAGAAGGCAAAAATCTATGTCTATGTGCTTCAGGTAGTCTAGCAACTATTTGCCACGTTTACTGTAATACTACCACTTGAAAGTGATGAACCAGGCGGGAATCGCAATCGTAGTATAAAGATTAATGCTCAGCCGCATAACGTACGCAAAAGAGCCATATATAGACAATAATATAGACATAAATATATACATAAAGTAATACTAATTACTATAGATTATCATAAAGTAATCAGTACTACCAATTATATAACTGATAATGTATCATACATTCGTATTTTATAAAGTATGATGACTATGAGAGTTTTCGTGTTCACTATGGCTGAATACATTTATGAAAAGCTAAAACTGACACAAACAAAATACATTGTAAACACAGCCTATTTAGGCAGGCGCTAAACCGGTGTAAACTATTATGCAAAGATGAACAATACCGTCATTAGTATTTTTGCGCAAGTGAATAGCTGAATTCATATTAGAAGACGAATTTCCGTCTAAGACGGGAAACTCGTGTGACGGATTTCCGTCTGGTATAAGTATGAAACGAAAACCATCGGACGGATAAACCCGAAAAAATAAGAGACCCTCCATCCCAGTCTCTTTTGAACGTTATGAGCAGAAACCCGTCTTGATTCATTCGTCTGATATAAATTTAAGACGGATTTAAGACGGATTTCCGTCTAAGACGAGAAACTCGTCTAACTTTCCCGTCGTTCAGACGGGAAAGTTAGACGGAAAAGTTGAGACGGAAAACCCGTCGTTTCCCGAATTTATATCAAGACGAGTTTCTCGTCTGAGACGAGTTTCCCGTCTTAGACGGAAATCCGTCTTCTAATATGAATTCGGCTAATAAATAGTACAACAAATCCTACAAGTTGTCAAGTTGATTGGTCAAATTTGACAAATTCCCTAGCCTCCTTCGCAGACATCAGAGAGAACGTACACAACTGGCGGCTGCGAGGGAGACTACAAATTCCCGGATAATCACGGCCTCGCCTTCCGCGAATAATTATTCAAAGCCAAAGGCGCAATAATAATCGCGTGTAGTTTATACTTATACGTGATAGTTTCTCAATATTTTGTATTTGCCAAGCTACTTTTGTCGCAATTGTTTCTATAAATCTATTATATATACGATAAAGAAGAAGTTCTGCAGTATAAACTGTACTATACATACTATAAATACAAATATTATAATAAAATTTAAATATTAACTTAAAAATATTACTGAGATGATCCTGTTATCCCACAGGCTATATCTATGAAATTGCACTGGTATACCTATATAACTGACAGTATTTTTTACCTTGAATATTGTATCATGCACAAATTTTCGTTCTCTGTTTAGATTTTAATTAATATAATTATTTAATTATTTTAAAAATATAATAATTATTTTAAAAATATAATTTCAAAATCCAAAGTCCAAAGTCCATAGTCCAAAGTCCAAAGTCCATAGTCCAAAGTCAAGTCCAGTGTTTACAATATGCCGTCATGTGATTATATGAGAAAGCGCGCGAACCGGAAGATCAGTTGTGCAAGATCCTTGCGAAGGTCAGTTCAAAGAAAACCAGAGTGATATTTAAAACGACTAAAATCCTTCATCCGTGACTATGGCTGCGACTAACTCTGCTGAAAGGGACGCCCTTTCGGAGGAGCGAGAAGCAGCTTTGTTATTAGCCGGTGAACTGGTGAAGACGAGCAAGAAGACAGTTCTAAAGACGAAGACAATCTAAACTTCAAGGCTATGGTTAAGAGCATGGGCGAGGATTTGAGATCTGTTCTCAAACGTCTTTCTCGGGTCGAAACTGACAAGGAAAGACCAACGAAAAGACTCCGAGTTGCTGAAGAAACTGAGAGTGATAGTCCACACTCTGACGCAGAAGTGGAACTCTCAGATTCGGAGCAGCTTATCGTGCCGCAAACAGAAGGCGGCCAAAATGGCGAAGCGCCAAACTCAATCCCCTCAGTAGCTGAGGATGACTTATTGAGCGAGATACCTCAGGAGTTCGCTGATGAAGCTACGACAGGACCAAAGGTTAGCCAGAAGCTGGCAGATATTATAAATCAGCGTTGGTCCTCAAAGTTGGAAGAGCCCAAACTACAGTGCCTTTTTTAACTATATATCTGGGGTGCCCCCCCCCAGGGAAAGAATTTCCCCCCCCCCCAGTAAAGCCATTTCTGCCCCCGAAGTGCGAAGCAGAATTGCTCATGATTGCTGTCAGAATTGCAGTTGATTTACTTGATAATGAGATTATGCCCTTCCATAGCCTCCTCCACAGCCATCTTGTGTGTAATTCATATTGTTCTTCACCGAGTATTTCATAATAGCGATAGATTTCATGCAAACCATCCGATAAAATGCCGGTTCAAAGAAGAATAGATTTAGTTTAGATTTTTAACTGTTAAATACATGTATGCATCATTATGCATAGCATGAATATTTCTTCTCAGATTTATTCTGTATCGTATGAAAAAGCAACGCAATTTTGAGAATGCGGAAATGGTGTCTCATAGAACCTAAAATGATTTAAATGCAACATTTCTGATCAAAATCACATTGGGATTTTCTCCCCCCCCCCCAGCATCACAGAGAGGAAATAAAGTGACACTGACCCCTCACCCCTCCTCCTATTTTTCAAGGCGACTTTTCCAATTTATTTAATTCCGAGTAGAAATGTCTGGAAAAATTCATGTCTTCGATGTACTTTATAATCTTCGGAATTTTGCTAGATTTCACCCCCAAAATGCTTGAAATCGCAATTCAGGGACCCTAGATTTCAAATGGACGGTCTCACGCCTTCGGCGTGAGGTGAGGTTCGCCCCCCCCCCAAAAAAAAAAATTAAGGTCTGGCTACACCACTGGTTATAGCTGTACGATTATAGCTACAAAGAGTTGAAGTTATTGTTTAAAGTAAAATCTAACTATGGTAAAATATAGGTGAAGTTAATAAATTAAAGTTTTACAAAATCTCTCTTCCGGACTCGCGCGTTCGCCAAACCTCGATGGCTCATAATTTTCGTTCTGCCTTTTTTCCTGTTTTGCCCCCCCCCCCCAGGTGAAAATTCCTTAAAAAAGGCACTGGTCCATTGTTTTGTATTTTTTTATAACACTTAGACTGCGAGCAATCCCTCTATTTTCCTTCGTTAGTCCGGGAAACAATAAAACGAAGGAAAATAGAGGGATTGCTCGCAGTCTATATAATACTCTTTGTTTCACTATTGTACTAAATTCAGTAAATTGTTGTTATTCTAGTCTGAATTTTTGCGGTGACAGCTAGCAAATATATTATATATTGTACTAGCTACATCAGTTTAATATCTTCTGCTTAAATGTTTATATTTTCCCGGCGCGGCATTAATGTTGTATTTCCGTGATAGGAAATGAGTAAAATTCCCTGCAATTTCTGAAATCTCTGCGCCGTCATTAATTATTGTCGCATGTGGACATATGTTTGATAGAAACGATTAAGCTAGCATTATTGCATTTTTACCATTGATACAAAAACGTTTTGGAAACGGTGATGAATATTGTAATGGTTCATAAATGCCTTATATTCTATTACCTAGCTGTGACTGTGTATTATTTTAGGTTCAGGACATAGACCGATCACTCCGATCGGATATCCTCCATCTGCGCGCAGTAAATTTAATTTGGCTCACATCCTTTTTGGAGCAACCCCTATATTTTACCCTGCAAGATAGCCCGCGTGCAGGCCCTCGGGCTATCTTATAGTTACTATGCCCCGTCCATGGCGACGACAAATGTCAAAGTTACTGATCCTGAAGTAGCTATAAGGCCTAAGCATAATCTATCACAGTACTTGACTAAAATATGATAAGAAAAGAATTTGAAAAAAATGTTTTCAATGCCGTCTCATTAGTATTTAGGATGGTCTGGATGGACATTATATACAATACTAATGAAGTTTTATTATAGCCGCCAGACTGGAAAGTTTGTACTGCGCGCCCGAGATCTCGGTCGCGCAATTTTATTCAAAATGCGCGCCCAGACGCGCAAATTTCAAAAAATTAGCTGTCAGACGCGCAATTTCAAAAATGAGGCGCGCGCGAAGTTGAGATTGCGCAATTTTTCAAGCGCGCGCTTGCATGGATTTAAAATATATTGCAATTTTTCAAGCGCGCGCGAGAAATATCGCGATACACGTACGGGAACCGCAATTTTTTGCGCGCCGGCGGCGCCGGAAATTGAAAAGAATTTTGACTATGTCTATGATCAGACCCATCTGGAATTGGCATACTGAAAGTTTATCTCCGACGAGGCACGATTAACCAATAAACATCAGGCATTCCGAAATTTGATCTAATTGTATTTCGGCGGTTTTTTGGTTTTGGAACTGGCTTTTCAAGGCGAACAATCATACGACCATTGAGGCGAAGACTGTGCTGTTGTTCCACTGCGTGACTGCGATCATTCATCAAAAGACTTTTGAATCATTCTGCCAGGTAAATGTAGTGTTGTAAATTGTTTCATATTTTTGTATCGCACTTTTGTATTGTGTATTATTAAAAACTGACTGAATTGTCTGAATACAAATATACTATAATACATGTATAATACATTGACGCGTGTTGTTCAGGATGGAACGATTCGAATTTCGAAATATTGATTGAAATGCACTACAACTGAATAACAGAATAAGTAATTATTTATAAAGCAATGATTTATAAATATAATCATGACAGCAGTCAGCGTCTCAGACTCTCAGTGTGGTGTGCCATATTGCCAAGTGCCAACTTCGGTAAATAACTGAATTCGTGAGGGGCCTGAGGGCCAAACAGAGCGAATCATGACCATTGATCATGACCGAGTCAAATCCGAGTCCGATTCAATTCCGAGCCCGAGTCAAACGCCCGAGTCAGTGGGGAGTCACGTAAAAAAAGACGAAACTGAATAAAATTCACAGTCGAATAGGGTTAACCCAAGACTCTATGAAATATATATGATATAGTATTATAGCCCTAATATTCAATCACAGCCAATTTCCATGTTTCATTAAGAATCATAATCATCAAAACCATTCATCGGTCTATCATTTATTGCCATTAATATTTATTATACAAATGGGATGGTTTGGTCAGAAAAATTCTGCCTTATTATTCGAACCATATATATTTAATAACATCTGCCTCATTCTAAACAGACAAACGGACTTTCTTACCCTGCAACTTAACTTTAGATAGACAAAGTCTGTACGGCAAACCATAACCAAGCCTACGTTTAGCACATATGGCTATACATAGGTTCTATAGGGTATATAACATACCTTACCTATTACACAATACTTTACAGTATTGGTCTGCCTCGCAGACACTGTGAACATCTAGGAAATCCATTAACCTAATGATACCCACGTATAGAGGTCTTATACTTGCATTTCTGGGACTGGGGTTAGATGTCTTAGATAGGACATAGCGGTTTGCGTGACAGAGTGAGTTCGTTATCACATGCGTACTGCACTTCACGGGATGGTCTTCTCGCAAGACCATGTGAGTAATGTACATCATCAAATTATTCCTATCATTTGAAGGAATAATTTTAGATGACATGGACAGGACTGACAAAGAAAATACACAAAACACTGCGCACACTATAACCATGCTGTCCATGCATGTACCTGCTATACAATATTTCACAGTAAGGTCAAGTATACTTTCCAGACCCTGTGAAGATTTTAGAAACCAATAACTAAATAAGGCTTACAAGAAAGTTGCACAACGCAAAATCCCAAACGCCTGTAGAGGTACGATTACCTATCTTTAATATATAATATAACTGAAATACCTTCCTAGCCACCACCTGGTTGCTGTTTATACTTTATACACATTTAATAACTGAAATATCTTCCTTGCTATACCACCTGGTTGTTGTTGAAAGACATTTAATAACCAAACGACCGTCCTTACCATCACCTGGTTGCTGACCCAACAAATCATGTTTACAGCTTTTATATAGTCGTTTGAGGGTACTTGACAAATCAGTTAATAATTTAACAGTCTTTATTCAATACTCATTCAAGAACACACGTCTGAGTTTACAATAGTTAAACAAACATCGATTAGGTGCTTGCCTTCCATATATATATATCACCTATATATGATCGCACATTGGCAATTTAAAAGATAACATTTAGTAATTTAGTAAGATAATGTAAATGGACCATGTAGGTACAAATTTGAGATAATTTGTGGAATAGACATCAGTATAGATGTATAGTGCATGAATATGTTATAGACAAGACTAGCAATATATAGTACTGTTTGGAGTGTTTGCAAGCATTAACAGGGCCCTTTTTAACTATATAACTTGGGAGCCAAAATCCCCCAGCCCCAATGACTCCCCACCACCATTCAACCATTTTGGTCCCCAGTCAAAGTCTCTATTCTCTAAAATATCAGCAAAACATTAGACGAAAAATGGAATTTGGAAAGAATATTTGATATTCTACTGATAACTGAAATTTGCTTTGTGAATCTTATGTCCTGTCTTTTATCTTCAAATAATTCAATGTCTATAAAAATGCTAAACATTGTTTCCTGAATACATTAGATTTTAAGCCCGTGCCTTATTGGATAGCATATCCCAGACCCTATAGATTTGAGTTGTTGGAAGGCTAGACTAATTGGCGAAACAAGTTAGTGACCGAGTTGTAACTGAAGATTCTATAAGAATATATCTAAAGTACTGTATATAATGTAACGCTGTGCATGCATCCAAAAATCTGTTCTGAAAATGCACCAAATGCAGTTCTAGGGGTGGAAAAATTCAAACATTTTCTGGGGGAGAATCCACCCAGATCCCCCCTACTATTACATACAATAGTGTGGTCCCTTTTTGTAGATTGCTTTCTCCCCACGGACAAATTCTTAAAAAAGACTCTGGCAAGCAACGAATGTTGGTGAGCGTTTCGTATGGTGGTGTACGTGAATGTGATGATTTAAATTTCCGTAATTTCGTAAGCAAATAAACTAACATAGAACATGAACTAAGTGTAATAAACAATTTTACTTTGTCACGTTTGGTGAAAACTGAAAACTATGAATTAAAACCGCACGTGCTAATTCAGATACCAAACGCGCAGATTCAAAAACTAGGCGGCTTTGATCTCGGTCGCGCAATTTGCAAACTTTCCAATTTATAGGTATAAAGCCACTTCACGTAACATACTATGAGTCTATGGTTCACATTTTTTGCCAAAAAGCTTATGAATTATTGATATAATGTAATGAGTGTTTTAAATTATTTAAACTTTACCGCGTGCGTATACACGTATGAGAAACTCTTAAGACTTAACTCATGAGTCATGGAAAACAAGCTTAAATATACCACTAGTCTCAGGTAGAACAGGCATGTTTTGCGTGCACGAATATGTGGCTCTGTGAACTTGAGCCCAATCTGGCAATCACAAATCCACCCGTCAGAAATCTTATATTAAATAATATAGTGTACAGGCACATGAAAATGAGACCACTAGGGCAAGAGTGCAATAAACATGAGTGCAGTCTATTTATATGCTGTGTTAGGCCTATATACTTTGATGTCTATAATAAGAACTATAGTATAGTTCTGTTTTGTCAATCTAGAATCTAGATCCAGTAAATGTAATATTTAATTTATACACATGAAGACGCAATTACTGAATATCAATACACTTTGGTCTATATAGGATATGGTAATCTATCCATCAATCCATCATGTCTATACTACATAGCCAAACTGTCTATGTAAATGATAGTTTTTATTGTTTATACTGAAGTGTAAAGGTTTCTACAGCTGTAGTGATTTTGTTCAGTTCTGTATCCTGAATCTGTTCTTTATAATCACAGTTCCATTTTGCGGTACACTCTTATACCAAAATATATATGGCCATCACCACGCATATGATAAACTTGCAGGACATGACCATGTTTATCCAATTCAGTATAGGCGTAATCCACAGATTTTGTTTTCTCTTTCACACCTGTATAGTCGTTTTATAATTATAGCATTTCTTTCAGTACTCACATTCACACTCATTTAAAAATAGGTTTACAGTAGCTCTGTATGTCATTCTAGAAAACGGCCGATAGTCTAACTGTCTGTCTTAACCTGATTTATCTGTTTACATTTGTAAGAGTTGTTTTTGGCAGATGTGCAGCATTTAGTCTCTCAACATGAATGTCATTACCGACACAGTTCTCATTCCATCGTTTTCACGGGAGTATAGGCCAGTCTCGCTGTTCATGTCCTTCATGAGTTAGGGTCAGCGGTTAGTGTCAGGGTAAGGTAGGGCGCATTCGTATTCATAAACAGCGAGACATGAATCAATGACCGTTTTTCCAAATTCCAATTCACGTAAACACAGCATACATTATATAATACCTTATTGAATTCTGATCGTTCAATTGGCTGTTTATGGTCACGTGATATTGAATAGAAAATTCCATTTCTCAAGAGTGCAATGGAAATATGGAATACGTTCCATTGCACTCTTTGCGAGTGCAATGTACTATACGTTTTATTCCATTGCACTCTTTGTGTTTTCGATAAATCGCATCCGTCAAAATACTTCTCGTACGGTGATCGCAGTTTATTTTAATTAACCCGATATTCGAAACTCAGTAAATGGGTTTAATAATGCAAATACGACTCGTCAAAATGACGGGAGCATACAGTAAACCTTTTAATATTTGTCTATTTTGGTACTATATAAAACAAATAATGAATGTTTTTATTCGTGCAATGGTAAGAATATTTTCATTCGGTGAAAGATGGAATGTTCCATTCAACTCGGCTGTCGCCTCGTTGAATGGAACATTCCATCTTTCACCTCATGAAAATATTCTTACCATTGCACTCATAAACATTCATTGTTTGTACTGGCTGTTGCATGGCTCATTTACTATCTTTGCGCGAGAGTTAAATATTAGAGAGGTTAAGATTGACGTTTACGAGACACTGGTAACCGCTTTAACCGCTATAACCGCTAACTTCAAGTCGTATTTTGAGATCAACTGTAAGCTGTTCGAAGTTAGGACAATTTGTGCAATAAATTAGAGAGGTTAAGATTGACGTTTACGAGACACTGGTAACCGCTTTAACCGCTATAACCGCTAACTTCAAGTCGTATTTTGAGATCAACTGTAAGCTGTTCGAAGTTAGGACAATTTGTGCAATAAAATTGAAAGAATGAATTGACTAAAAACCTGTCGAAACCTTCGGAAACTTGTAGAACTTACCGGCAAATGCGAATTGAAGTTTGCCGTTTGCGGTTACCAGTCTGCCGTAAACGTCAATCTTAACCTCTCTAATTTACTATCTTTGCACGCGAGGCATTGAGTTGGTTTAAGTTTTTATTATCAATATACCTTTTAACCTTTTAAACAATATTTTCATTTTATTTGACATAAACGAATTAAAGAAACATTTCTAATACATTGTTACATCCCTGCAGGTAGCATATACTGCATGCATATATATATATATATATATATATATATATATATATATATATATATATATATATATATATATATATATATATATATATATATATATATATATATATATATATATATATATATATATATACAGCTAATTCAATAAAGGTTGTCCTTTGCAAACCTTAAACTTTAAAACCTTAAACCTTAAACTCTAAGCGCGCAAAGCATGATGGGAGCACTGATTCAAGCTTAGTAGTTGATTATTGCAGCTGTTTGTCAATGAAATGTTTTTGCAGGGAGATATTTATCATGTCTCCAAGAAATGGTTCCATATATGCTTTGCAAAATGCTGAAATCGTGCTCCCATTATGATTGCGCGTTTAGAGTTTAAGGTTTAAGGTTTTAGAGTTTAAGGTTTCAAAGGACAACCTTTATTGAATTAGCTGTATATATATATAAAATTTAATCGACTGAGAATGCGTACGTTTTCATCAAGACGAAAACAGGCAATCATATAGTTTGCCACCGGGCACCCTAGCTCCCTGGGATTCTACACAGAAAAGGATATCATGCATGGGTCTATGTCCTATGATGTGAATAAAATTGAAATGCAGTTTTAGATAAAGGCAATTAAGGGCAATATCCCATGAAATATATTCGACAGTTTGTTTCCAAATTTGTCATGGGCTTGTGCTTTCAATAATAATTTACAAAGTTTCAAGTAACACAAAGAAAAATAAAAAAATCAAGTGTTTAATAACAGAAAAAGGAATGATCGGTTGCTAGTTCCAAGTACTTTGCATGCCAGTGAGAAGGCAGGCGGTCCAAAAATGTTGGACGGCATTTACATGCATGCGCACACCACCATATTAAAAGATAAACTGAGAGGAAAAGATAAAATGAAGAATATGCTTTGAAGATTGAAGACTCTCATCCATTTGCATCCAAGAAAACAATCTTATAAAATTCAAGCAGAGAAACATTATAATATATGTCATTGCAACATTTATTTACTCAATATAATTTATATTGGTATGTTTTTTATAGCTCACGCCCATTTAAATTAAAGCGGCTTAAAGTAACTAAATCTTGGTACTTCACACGTTCTAAGACTACATGCAAGTTGTCAAGTGTCTTTAATGTCTTTCACAATTAAATAAGTCAGATAATTAATAAGGGCTTGTGCACGAACTAGTCTTACGTTTGTGCTCCTATATAATCCCATAAATTACGCGAAAGACAGTGGGTGGGAGAAGTCTGGAGAAGTCATAGCACTTGAACCACTTATCATACACCTATAGTTAATACATTTATATATTCACTCTTTCGGCATACATCACGATTATCGATCAGTTCATTTAGGATGGCGAGCGATTATTTTCCACATGTACGTTGCATCTGGACACGGTTCGTTTATGCAAACTTTGCGTTGTTTTTTATAACAGACAATGTTCCTGTTAAAGTACATGTTTTCGATGCTTTTAGCCATCTTTGTATCAGCTTTTTTCAAGCAAATATGAAAATATATGTCGCACGAACAATCGTAAATTCCTCTTTTTATATGTCGTCTTCCTTGGCATCCTCTACGTCTTCGGCAGCACACCTCTGCTTTCTATACAAAAATTAGATATTTGAAGGTTATGTAAACAAGGTACAGAATGCACTTCTCAATCTCAGGTTATATAATATAGGCTATATGAAAATATTTAATGATACGGTAGCATCATTGCATGCATGATTCCACTGCTGTCTTAAACGTTCTTTCTAAATAATTTATCTTTGAACTACCTGAAAATTACTGAACCGATATAATTTATACGTTTCTTGACCTATGACATATGAGCGGTACTGACTGAGAAAGTGTTTAATTTTTCTGACCCAAGACCAAGCTAGACTGTCCAAATGTGGAACGATGGAAAATTTGACGTATAAAACAAAGTAACCTTAATCTTAACTATGAATAACAAGACTTCTCTATATATAACTCCGAAATTCAGTGCATTTTTTAAGGATTCTTCAGTGGTGGGGCAAAACTGCCAAAGGGCAAGCCCTCCCCCCAGCATAGTATGCGATCGCCGAGGGGGTGAGCAGAGTACCGCAGACACGAGTTAGCTAGGGGGGTTGAACCTGGAGGCATGCCCCCCCCAGGAAATTTTTAAGATTTGAGTCTCTGAAATAGCATTTCCTGCATTCTGAGAACACATTGAAAAAAAATTTCAGCTTCTCAAAACAAAGTTTTAATGGTGAAATTTGTAATAAATTGCATGCTAAACAGTCAAACATAACATAAGTTTAAGTATGCTCACCAACAAATTTTTTTAAACTTCTTTTCAATGTTAAACTCATTTACTCAGTACAGGTCCTAGGGCCCTGGCTTTGGGGCATTAGGCCATTTTTTTCTTCAGTGATGGGGCAGAGCCGCAGAGGAAGGGGCCTAGTGGGGCAAATGCCCCACCAGTCCATGGTATTAAAAAATGCCTTGCCGAAATTATAGATGAGTAACTATAGATTCACACTTGTAGTTGTGATTCCTTAAGATCAAGTATGTGTGAGGAACTGAAAATGTTCCTCGTGATCTTGTTGATGATGTATTATTTCCCAGAGAAATTCTACTGCATGTTTTCGAGATCTGGACGTTATTTTCAGCAAAGCCATGCATGCACGCTCTAATAACTATACTCCTGACTATAATGATTAATGGTGTTCTCGAAACGTCTAAGTGATCTTATAATCCTGTTTCAGGGCTGTTTCGATTCAAACCCACGGCAGCTTAATTATTGCACGCATCTACACTGGACTCCTACGATTTCAAGATTCACCTGATATTATATAGGCTTAATATAGCTACTACATGTAGAGTATCTCTCGGTTATATACTGTTATATCAATATAATGCATGTTTGAAATATAATACATTTGCTATATATAAATCAACATAACCCATGTGGCAGAACGAACATTTAAACCATTGTAACAAGTACCCAAAGTGATGATTGTGTCACCAGAAATTTGTCAAGTTCTAATTCCTTATTATAAACTGCAGAGCTTGCATAAAACAACAACAATTTATCATTGATTGTCACTAGCCTTTGCATATAGAGATATCCTTCTAGCAACATTGTGGTTAAGGTGGAGTTAAAAGTGTTTTGTGTTGCAGGAAATCAAGCTATTTACTAATTTAGACATTTCTCTGTCCAATTTTTTATCTCTTTACGAAGTTCCGGAAGAACATTATGTACAATTCCTTGCAGTGTAGCTATTGATCAACTGTGCGCAATTGATGAAAGCACAGTGAATGGGATTAATGAAATTGTTTCATCTCTTAGCTTGCCTTTGTTTATTTCAATTTTCTGAGCACGAAATATTTACAGATATAGTTTATTTGTGTTTCTTGGTCATTTACTGAAGGAAAATTAGCACGACGGTTAGCAGTCTAATTACCACAAATACGACTGTTGGAACAGTGTAGAGTAAAATTTGCAAACGTATAGTGAGAGACAGCACTATATAAATCAAGCCAATTATAGTGAGTGGCTACGTTGACAGCCTAAACTACAAAAAAGATTTGGGCATTTCGATCAAGCCGAGCGTTGAGAGTTTTGGTATTTTGTTGATTCAACAAATAGGTATATAGCGCGCGAATGAAATAACAAAAATAATTCCCTCAGTAACCGGTAACTAAAATCATGAATGCGCATAGTAATTAAGACACAAGATATTCTATTTCAGTATACGTTTTATGTATTGAAAGAAAAAAAGTGACTCGCAAAGACGTTTTACCTTAAACTTGTAATTTGGTTTTGCTTCTTCGTTATCTTTAAAACACCAATTTGTTTTTCTTAGATGCCTTTCGTAGATCAGATACGCCTTTTCCTCAGTTTTACTTCGTTTTCTATCCATCGTTTTAGGACTTTGCGTAGTATACACTCTCTCTTCTATCGTCTCGTCAAAAGTCCAAATTTCTTCTCTGCTGGTCTGCGTTTCATTAACTGGTTCTTCATAAACTCCGTCATCTTCCCCGGATCCCGAGTCATTTTCAAACAAGCCAAGAATTATTGCAGAGTCGATGTCATTTATTTTATGGCCAATTGGTTTCCAAATCCATTTAGAAGTAGGGTGATCACCGGCTGAAGGGACCATTTCACTTGTGCTATTTATCAGCGAAGTATGACTATGAAAATCTACCGCAACATCGTTAAGTCCTTGGTTGAGTCCATCACCTGTATTTGACTCTCCTGCCTTGGTTGTAGTACCACACAGAAGCCAACAAAAACAGATCGCGAGCGTTATTGAATAATTCATCACTGAATGTCGGAGCTCTTCACCAGTGTTGGGCGTACAGGTATTGTAATGTCAAAATGTGCAATCCACTTATATACAGCAGTTTATAATGTACCCCGCGGCTTAATATGGAGGAAGTGGGTGTTGTTAACGTATTTCATATCTAACACATAAAGTGATAACAGTTCTTTATGCTCTTTGGATGCTTTTCAGCAAGGCAGGAATTTCAGTCGGCGTCTCGGGGAACGTCACTGTGTCTAAGATGTTAATGACAAAAACAGAATGTTGCTGTGCAGCGCGATTTCGTGAGTTTTTCCGGCGTGTTTTGTAAGCTACATTTGGAATATTTACGTACGGATATTGTTCCCAAGTGTTTTATTGCGTGATAAGTTCTCTCTTGCTGGGATTATCAGAGGAGAAATGTCAACACAAGAATGACGGCCATTAGTGATGTCATATCAAGGTCATTGGCCGCGTGCCACCGCTTATTAAACATTTCTGTATCGGTTGTGTTTTCCAAAGCTCTCAACAGATCAACTATATCATACTTTTAATGTACCTCATGCTAATATTTGATAAAAAAAATGTAATCTAATAATTGCTGAAATTTTTGCGTTTAGCTTAAGTGGTCATGCATGCAACTGGTTAAGATGTATTTTAAATGATTTGACAGTAATCCATTTACTGTCAGATTATTGAGTTATCCTTCAATAGTGAAATCCACAAAATTCAAAATTACAACATGCAAGGCGTCAAAACTCAAGTCCACCCTTTTTTGTCTATTATGCCATTTATGATTTTAAGAAGGCATTTTGTTGTTATATTAAATTAACTTTGGCCGCCATCAGTATTAGTATAAATATAAGTCTTCTGTACTGTACCATTTAACGGACTGTGCAGTATATTATCATCATTATCAATGGATAACATGGCATAGGCAAATTTATGCATGCATCCACAAACATGTTATAGAAATTCCAATGCGACAAATTAATGAGGGTCAATGTCAATGAACTGTTTTCAGTGAGTAAATGATCCTAAATCGGTTCTAGCCTTGACTTTTTATTAACTTATCCAGTGAATCAACCGGCCATTGATTATGGACTGAAAAGCGAAGGTAGCTAACTTCAAAATTATTTGTGGTATACAATGTATGACGCAATTAGTTGTAACTATATTAATAACGCCATTTATGTGCCATAAGTTTGATAATTAAAAGATACGTATATTCCTTGCATATTTATCCCGGTTCGATAAACCTAATGAAAGGGTATTTTCATGTTCCGACCATAAACGCGATTTCTGGTGATGTCGAGCCCAAACTTCTGATCGTTAAAACAATAATCTACAATTCTACATCGATATATACTAGAGCTTATACATTTTATGATGAAAAATCATATTCGATTAGCCTTCGACTTGGTATATCGAGCTTTATTAAAGGTTTCTCAAAAATTAACTGAAACTAAGATTAGTTATCCATCCATTCTTATATATACAAAAATGTATTAGGTTATTACTCACCAGTGACAGCAGTGTAGATGTAAACACATGCAGTTCTCAATTCGACACCGGATATTTGAGAATCTCGGGTACAATTTAGCTCCGCGGTACTCGAATCTAAGTCATGTAAGTGTTGGCAGAAATGCATGTTTACTTGTTAAGCGTGCAAGCATTTGATACAAGCTGTGAGGCAATGTAAGAACACTTCAATTTCGTACAAATTAAACCATAACATATTTTTTTATGTTAACTAATTTAATTAAATTAACTAATTCTATACGCAGTTCTTAGTAGACATTTTGTATCAATTTGACGACTTGATTGGATAAATTGCGTGATCGCTCATCAAAGTTTGTTATAAAACTTTTGTTTTTTCCGAAAGGATATTTAGTTTTTCTGATATTTTGTAATATTTGTGAAGTGCGGCTTCGTAAATTTACATATTACCTGAATTATTTGTCTTGTACGAATATTTTTATGAGTCTGCAGCATTCACCACTAAACTTTCTCAGGTCAAACACGTCGTCCTTTTCTTGAATTGTTTTATTTTTTCAGGTGCAGTTTGAAACGACAAAGACAATGTGAAGATATGATATAACTACAAGGACGGCCAAGGGCACGAAAAATCAATAATAATCCTTGCATAAACTGTAAATTCAAAATTGAATTGCTTGGCCTGCACCAGAAAATAGCTTATAGCGTCTGTTTCCGTCTCTAGACTTAAACTAAACGTCATAAATATTTTGTTAAATTTGAAAAATAAAAATCATTCCGTTTGTAAATAGGCCAAGTCAACTATGAATATCATCTCCAAAGCGCAAACAGATCTAAAAAAGTGTTTAATTAATGTTCCTCGGATCCTGAATTTGCCTTTTTTAAATGTTCCTCAAAAGTGCATGAAAACAATGGAAAATTTGGCCATTACGCAATTAATTATGTATGCAACAACAAAGTATATACTTGATCACTGTATTTATGTTACATGTCTGAACTGACAGATAAGGAAGTATGATATATTCCTCGATCTTCTTCTTAGGGAAAATGTTCCTCAGGATCCAGGATACCGCGGTATATCCCACGTCTGTGCGCAAGTTATCTGCCGCAATTGTGGCAGCGTTTACACTGTACCGTTTTCGTAGCGTTCTCGTATTGTTCTTAATCCTCAAGGGAACGCAAGACAATAGTCTAGTTCTCTCGAACAATACGAGAACGCTACGAAAACGGTACAGTGTAAACGCTGCCTGTATTAACAAATAGCTATAACGCCCGCGGAATTAAATGTTCTTTCTTAAAAATGGAATCATTATGTTCTTCAGTCTTAAAACAGTACATCAACAAATATAGTACTTTAGATATTGCACTGATTTGCACTCAGTTAACGTTCTTATTGAAACATGGAAATCGGTTTGCATAAAATGCAACCAAGCTCGAGACCTGGCTAGACCGATAACGTGTAGTTTTTATATTTTAATCCAAAGTTCAGAAGTACTTTTCGCATTGGTATCTATGGGTCCTATTCATAGTTTTGCTGAAGGTTTAGGATTGTGAGGGTTTCATATGTCACGTCATAATTTTCATTACTAGTGACTCAGGCAGCTTCCGAAAATGGAAGTGGTCCTGTGGGTCGCAATGTGAAAAGTATCTGATAGTTCGTTAGTAATTGGTTTTTTTTTTTCTATGTACCTACATTGCGATTGCCCTGCCAGTTTTGTGTTAACGTTATTTGAATTTGGCAAAGTTAATAAATTATTGAGTTTGGAGACTGCTGTATATGTAATTCATATATTAATGCAATAAGCCAATAATGAATCCCTTCGTGAAATTTATCCAAAATGGTGGTAATGACGCAAGGTGAGAATCGCCTACAGGTTTATAGTATAATATAGCTTGTTAGAGTGTATACAGTATATTGTACACCGTGACCAACCGTACGTGTACATTGGTACTCCGATGTCCATTACTGGTCAATCATAAAATTTCGTGCGTGATCAATTTCGGACGTGGATCTATCCTTGCCGGTTAATACCACAAATTTCTTCTGTTATTGTTTCAATCACCACCTGAACAGGTTAGTTTGTCTGCAGTTGTAGTGAAACACCTTCCATCTCGCCCTCCATTAAAGTTCTTCATAGCTTCCGTCAACAGCCACTGGTTGTGATATTAAGTTCTTCAGAGCTTCCGTCAAGTGCCAAGATATACAAATATTCGAAATCATTGTAATTCCTTTATGTCATTATGATTTGAGTAATTATTGAACCAATAAAATTTCATGTATTGTCTCTTGGATTTTAAAGTCTTTCAACAATGTCTCGCGATAATTAATGATCGAATATAACAACGTTGTAAAAACTTCCTCTCTCGATTAAGAAACAAAAAATACTTGATAGTTAACAACAGGATTTCACTTCGTCTTCGTTTTTTTTATATCCTTGTGAAACTCATTAATAATTCATGAGAAAACACAAAAGAAATCATGAGCGTGAAGGAGTTTGTACAGTATGTCTGATACAGATTCATGCTGATTTACATAAACTTTAAGTTGATACAACCTCTCGCCTTCGACTCGAGTTTGTATATCTGATACAATACGGCCGCTCATGCGATTCATTAATAATTTAATTATGAGTATATTTTAAGTTCAATGTGTTACAATGCCAATAGTTCTGCATCGATTGCATGTACACCGGTATGAATATTCTTTATATAAAAACAGTCGCCTATACTCCTCGTTAAATGTATTCCTTCTATAAAGAATATGTTGATCAGTTGTTACCAGGATCTGGAGCGTACATGCCTCGCTTTTTGAAAACAACATATTTGATTAAACAATTTTAACAGAAACTGAAGTCATTGTGTAAAGCTGGTTTTCCACTTCAACTGCGTATCCGCGAAAATGTACCCATGCACGTAGTAGTGCTCGAACTTAGCTATATAGAAGAAAAAAACAGAGTGACACGAAATGGAAACCAAACTTCTGTCTGAAGACTGAATAAAAATAAATCCGATTAAGTGATGATGAGATCAAGGCTATTCGCACCAGTCTATAGACTATGTCTATAGTGATAAACGTAAGCCGGCATATAGTTGTCAAGATATTGTGAGTCTGGAACGGCTGGCAACTAACTTCAAAGATACAAAAAATTGAAAGCCTTTGTGTCATGGTGAACTATACCTCACCGTGCACAAACTTTGTCTGAACTTCAATAAAATAATTAATACTTCATAAAATATCATCATACATCGTGGTTGCATGTTTCATCTTAGCTATTGTCAGTATTGAGTATTGATCAGTATTGTCAGTATTGAGTATTAATCAGCATGGCCGTGCACAACTTAACATAAACTGAACGGAGAGTCGGAGACAAAAATATAACACAATGACTTCTGTTAAGTTTCCAGATCAAAAGTATGACAGTTGTAAGATATAAGTTCAGTCGTCTCAGGCACTGAGTTCACGTGGTTTTGGTAAGAACATTTTCTGAATTGTCATGTTGTTAGTTTTTTCAATAAATTTACGTACTATACCTATATATTGTTAACCTTATTGGCTTTCTTAGTATGTATTTATTATCTCTAATTTTACCATTTATTATCCACAAAAATATCTCAATTTTAGTCTATATCTAAGCAAAGCAAAGTTTAATTCCAAATATCCATAATCAAACAGTTGCTGTATAATAAGTACCATATATGGCAAAATAAAGCGGTCTGTATTATAATAAGTATAGGTAATCATGCGATTTTGCTCGTACAATTAGGGATTAATAATACTCGTAATGTTTGGAAATTTTGCCAAATTGCTTGGACTCGCCCCTACTTGATTATTATTAGCATGACAAAATTGGATAATTCTCATTGACATTCTCATCATCATTCATATTCCTCGCCAAAGCCCAGTCCTGCCAGACTTTCAAATAAAATTTGGTGCTTTTGTTCGTATTTTCATTTAGTTCTCGTATAAAACTACAGGCCTAACATAGCTACGTATACAAGAACTCGCTATATAAGAACGATATTTTGACAATTTTTTCAACCATATTTCAACACAGTAGACGTTAATGTTTATTGCACTTTTAATTTGCCCCAATGGCCTCGTGTCCACGTTTGTAGGTGCACGAAGGTTATATCCCCATATTTCGTGCACGCGAGTGAGTATGTTTCTCTTTAGATCTCAGTGATCCCATGCAATAAACTATAGGCCATTATATTGGGGCAACTGTACAAACAGCCCATAAAACAGCCGTACAGTAACAGTCCATGCGGGAAAATGCAATTCCAAAATCGCGCGGAAAAAGGCCTGGAACGAGGTCGTGAAGCTCTTTTGGACACTTAATTTATTTTATCCAATGCCACTTGTGCTTAGTTATAGTAACATTATAATAATCTTGTTTCATATATATATTGATTTCTACGATAATTGTTTTTGCCGCATTTCCAGTAGCAGATGCAAACAATCGAGAAAACATATTCTTAATACGAATTAAGTCGTAATAATTATCACTGGGATTTACCTCGCCACAAGACAGACAAACCGGATTTGGCAAATGTTTTCTTATCTGTGCTATTTCCCGTTGGTATAATCAAACTAAAAATTTAATTATTATGTGTGGAATAATAATAATATTTATACAATATCTGATTTCTAAATTAGTGCCATTATAAAATTATTAATTGTTTAATTGATTTGTACTATTATCGCTGTTTGGGTATAGGCGTAATCTTACCACCACCGCGTTCATCAGCTTTAAGTCAATGGTGCAAAGGCGGCTTTTAACCATAATTGTTTTAAATTAAATTATAGAACTTAATAAGACTACTGTAAGACTAAGACGCACTTTCCCAAATTTTGATTAATCAATGCATGTTCAGGGCAAAGATAAAGCGACAAGGCGGTTGAGACCGGCTCAGGAAGTATTGCAAATTTATACAATCACAAGACGACAAGTCAAACTTATTGATGACCCCTGCTCTCCCAGTTCAATGTTGCGAATAATTTGAAAAAACAACTTTTGACAATTTATCGTGAAACGAACTTAGGTTTAGTTCAAACGTTGAACGTTTATGGCACATGCATAAACGCACGCGGCGGTTGAAATTATGCTGGGGCCGGACGGGGGACTTAGATAGTGCAACCTGTTGTAACAATTGCACGAACGGGTTATGCGAATTTTCTGCTGTATGATGGAATAAAGTGGTCCATGGTCATAATTAACCAGTTATTTCAATGACTAAATATTTTTGATAGGAAATGAAAATAAATGTTAAAAGGTTTAAACATACTTGTAAAAACAACACAGCTTGCCTTAGTAAAACCGCAGAGCGGCATTTTATAACAAACGGCGGATATAATTTAACTGCTGATTAGAATAACTAAGAACAATTAATCTGGCTTATCAAAAGTTAATGAGACACACTTTATACAATTACCCTAATATTCTTAATAAAGATGTGTATCACGGAAACGACGCCCAAAAGACGTTGTAAACGTACTGTTGTAATTTACACCTCGGTATAGACGGTTGATAAGAAACGAAATGACTTGCTCAAACACCATTTAGGGACACAACTATGACACAAATTTGAGTTAAACAATTGGATATCTTAATCTCTGTTATTCATAACGTGTGGACAGCGGAAGAAGAAGCCGGTACCATATAGTGAGAATGCTCTTTATTACTTTATTAGACAATCTTTCATATCCTATTGCCAAATGAAAGAAATACCGAACACTTTAAAATACTTTAGATAAAACAAGACTATATATATCGGAAAAATGCAGTTTTTTTCCAAATGAAGTGTCATGATAAAAAATAAGGCAATTTAATTAGGCCATTATTGCTAATCCGCTTTAGGAGACAACTCAGACCATTTAAAAGGATTTGTTTTAAAAATGCTGTGCTGAGTGGTTATATTACTACCTTAAAAAATAAGCAGAACTCGACGTTTCGAGCGAAGGCCCTTCGTCACGAGTTAGTACTACCAACACTGGTACTACCAACACTGGTACAGACAGTTTTTGTTTTAAAAGCCTTTGATTAACGAATAATATAAAAAATATGGCAAATTTGTAGATCGAACGAGTCTAGTTTAACGTATTGCAAAAATGTCTGCTGATAAAAGAGGACTCTGGACTCTATACTAATTTGATCATGATCTTCAAATCAGATATTTTTAGAACTGATCAGATTTTAATAAATTTACACTGATTTTCTCAATGACTTTACCTAAGTGTTTGTACAAACGAAATATTTTAGGTATCACGGCGTTCATGTGTGACTAGGAGATTGCATGGATATACATCATACATGCATACATTCAAACCTGTATTAAGTTGAGCGGTCACCATTGGGGGTTTCGCATGTGACTGCTTAATACAAGGTGACCGTCCAATGCAGGCCCAAGTACCACGGTTAAAAAGAATGTTATTGATTCTTAATAAAAATAAGAGAAATGAACATAACAACAGATACAAAATATGTCCAAAATATTATCCTTGATATGGCAAATGGGAGCACAAGTTTCAAACTTACTGTAGTTGAATATTGCAGCTATTTGTGATTGAATTGTTCTCGAAAGGAGATATTTGCCATGTCTCTAAGAAATGGGCCCCATATTGCCCCATATATGATTTCAACAAAACTGATTAAATGATGCTCCCATTATGCTTTGCACGCTTAGAGTTTAAGGTTTGAGGTTTAGAGTTTAAGGTTGCAAAGGGCAACTATTGTTTAATTAGCTGTGTTCAAAAACTAAAAGTTTGAATGAGTAAATAGCCAATCAATACAGATTGACGAAATTTTACCAGATCTGTCACACCTGCACTGATATATCAGTGGGTCTCACTGATTCGATTACTACATGAAGTTCTAAAGTAGTCATACCAATTGCATCGCGGGCTGCTTGGCGGGAAAAACAAAAAATCAAAACAATGAATAAATTAATAAAAGCCATCAGTGATAAAAGCATGCCAAATTCTGGCAGTATAAAATGGCATTTTAAAATTATATAAAGGGAATTAAAAGCTGAAACACCACTTTTAACATAATTTTAGAACTAAGTTGGATTTAATTATATGTACATGTAAAAATCTTCATGTTGGTCAATGGGCTATTCCATTTGACCATTTATTTATATTATTATTAAATATCCGTATTTCCCCATTCTGCAGAGACGCCGGAGCCACGGGGGCAGCGGGGGCAACTGCCCCCGTTGCCTAAACAGTGCGGGGGCAGCACGGCCGCAGCAGGTTGCCGGCCTTTTTTACCAGAACTGCACTTCGAACTTCGTGCGTTTTTCACATGAATTGAGATTGAAAACTGTTTTTAAACAATTTAACTCATATTTGAATCTGAATTCCTCTCAGAAACGTTACCAATCAGTTTCCACCTATGAAAAAAAGTGAAAAAGAAAGCCTTCCTAAATAAATGACAACTGTCATGTTGCTTTACAATACATTTTAGTCTTTAATAGTGCCATGCAACGAATAAAAATGTTCCAATCCATGCCGAAATTTGTCTAACTGTATTAGCTACAAGTAATGAAGTATCCGTTATACAGCAAAATGTTAACGAACATTGCCCCCCCGCAAAAAAAAAATTAAGGCTCAAGAATAAGTGCCCTTTTTAAATGGCTGCCCCCGCCGCTTCATGTTGCTTCCGGTGCCC
>CACRXK020002606.1:31170-42036 GCA_902702795.2 Paramuricea clavata
CCCCCAAAGGCTCAAGAATAAGTGCCCTTAAGGCTCAAGAATAAGTGCCCTTTTTAAATGACTGCCCCCGCAGCTTCATTTTGCTTCCGGCGCCCCTGCCATTCTGCCCATTTCCTCTGATCCTATAAACGAGGAACGTGGTATTATAGTCAGGCCTGTCAGGTAAGGTTATTCAGTTTAGGCCCTGGAATTCCTCAGGGGTGAACACATTTTAGTATGGAATTCTTCAGGGGTTGGCTATTTTAAAATTGGATTCCCTCAGGGCAGGATCGAGTCATATAGTTGTCAAATATAAATTTTTAATTAGGGGTAAATGTTGATTTCTTCGGGGGGGGGGTTGTGCTATTAATAGGACTTCTTCAGGGGATATAGATATATTTACTTCTTTCTTTTACAACAGGAATTCTTCAGGGATATTATTGTCCCTTACAAGGGTGTTATGTCTTTTAAATGGAATACTGCAGCCTAATGTACCAGTCAATTCCAACTGCGATCATCCCCTTCCCCCGGGCGAACCCCCGGGAATTTGACTTTTCGAAAAAAAATTTGGTCAAATTCTCCACTGTGCGGGCGAAAACCATCGTCAAATTCCACAGGGTGCGGGCAACCCTCCGTTCGGGCTGGCCAGATATCGATGATTGTTTATATTTAATGTACTGAAATTATATCATTAATCATCACAAATTAATTCTGTCATATTCTGTATAAAATTATACGGTCTTCATATTTTATTGATATTTTAACATAAATCTTTTCAGTATTGTAATACTCCTGCTTTATCATCCTTCTTTTGTAAATAGCATATATTCTAAAAATTACTAGTTTTATTATCTTTAACTGTAAATATATTAACCTCATTATGAACCACAACCAGTGCTGTAGAAGTGGGGGGGGGGGGGTTCGCTTGGGGGCGGAGCCCTCCTTCTTCAAACTCTGGGGGGGGGGGGGCTGAGCCCCCCTTCTACTTTAGAAAATCGAGAATTTATTATGTCAGAGGAGATTCAGTCATCTAGCGATACTAAATACCGAATGTTCTCGTGTCCAAGAACGACAAGAGAAAACGTAATTTTGGTTCATTTACGGAGCAGGATCTCTGTTACAATCTCAACAAAAATATTTAGTTTTGATTTAAAAAACTCCAGGAGAATTAGTCAGACTTTTGAATTATAATTAGTTTGGACTATCATAGACTTTTTAAAATACGTTAAGTTATTCCTTGCACATAATTATGTAGATTAGTTCAGTCTTCATTAGTACGCTGGACAGGTGTTTGTTTCCATTTATTATTTTCTTGTTATGTATTAGTGGGCTCGCACTTTCCAGAAGAAAAAAATTTCTAAGAAAGGTAAGGACGATAAGTATGGAAAATGCAATTTAAATTACGCTTAAATAAGGCATTAAATTTCGAAGAAAGAAACCTATTCAAGGAAAATGTACTAAGCGAATAAATTTTACCCTTATATAATGGCTTGCTTAAGAGTCGTTCAAGAAACTTTTTAAGAGAAACTAGCAGGTTTTATTGCATTTCCGTGGCTCTGAGAAGTCTCAGAATTCAAAATTCCCCGGACCTCCCAGTCCCAGAATGCTCACGCCTTCGGCGTTCCCTAGCCCCCCCCCCCAAAATCAAAAATGCCGCCGCGGTAAAGGCTATAGGTTTACCCCTGGTCATCGTATGGCTCACCCCTGGTCGTCATATGACGTCACATTATTTTTTACGATTTCACGGCTTCACGCTCCAAGAGAGCCCCCCCCCCCCCTCTGGTAAATTTAGTTCTACAGCACTGACCACAACTAGGGGCCTAAACCAATTTAACCAAAAAGCCTGTTCTGTAAAGGTTTTTAGTAAGTCCCTAGCCCAATATCATTAGAAGAAATTTGTTTGTAATCATTAAAATCTGTACATAGAGTAAAAAGAAAATAATAAAAAAAATCATTAATTCTATTTTTTAATAGGGGAACCATTAAATTTATGTCATATTGTTTTTTGTTGCTTTTTTCGCAGTCTTGTTTTTGTTTTTGAGACAAATTCAGTAAAACAGGAAGCAACAACAGCTTTTTTAACATCCCTGCTCTTGTTCCAGACTTTGAACAAAGGCATATTCAAATGATATTATATAAAACGTAAAATTTACATATACTTTTTCGGATGAATACTTATAAAGATGAGTAAAAGATGTGTAAAGATGCTCTAAATTTTATGAATTTTTTTGCGACCAATTTTGTGTGACCGCGGACCAAGTCAAATGCGGGGCGGGGCTCAGATTCGCGTCAAATTCCCGCCTGTGCGGGATTAATCTCTGGTCAAATCCTGGGGGTTCGCCCGGGCGAGGGGGGGGGATCGCAGTTGGAATTAACTGGTACATAAGTTATAGCTAATGTCGTTATTTTGTCAAATTGCTACAAAGTTGTCCTTAATTCATAACTTTGTAACAATTTGTTTCATTAAAGGACAATTAATGCCAAGCTTTTTTGTGTGTGTTGGTGTTATGTACTCAGGTTGAATATGATGTTTGTGATGTTACTCTGAGTGTGCATACACACCGACCAAAGGTCGCGGGTTCGATTCCCACCGTAGTCAGGCAAACTTTTCAGCTTGCTTGGTGTGGATGCACACTCAGAGTGACATCACAAACTAATGCCAAGCTGTTGAAACAACTTGTACCCACTTTGCAGGTCTGCCTACATGCCTGTAACAACTTGTCAACAATTTGGGAGCATGCAGGGGGCATGGGAAGCTTGATAAACTTAGGGGGGAGGGGGTAACAGTTTGATAAACTGAGGGGGGAGTCTCTAAATTGTCGAAAATCATTTTCAGTTTTCTCTACCTCTTCCGTTAGGCCCTTTCATTAATTCTTTCATTATGATTTCTCCATGTATACATGTACATGCTATCCGTGAATCAAGATGGATTATTCATTTTGAAATCTATTCCAGCTCCCCCCCCCCTTTATAAAATATTAGGGGCTGCAGCCCCACCCCCAGCCTCCCTGCATAATTACGCGGCTGAGAACATATATCAGCGCCAACACAACTTATTGTGGCAAGTCTGCTACAGGACTGCAGCAACTTGTACACTAAATTTAATGTGTGTATAGATTTATCACTCAATCATGAGGTTGGGTTGGATTAATTGAATTATACATACAGTACTGCCTAGACTGATAAGTTGACAAAAACCGCGCTTAAGCCTGGTTCACACTGGTCGTAATTCATCGGCGATCTATTGTATTCTTTTCCGACAGACAAAGCATTTTACACACCAATGACTACAGACAATAGAATTCCCCGATTCTTACGACCAGTGTGAACCAGGCATTAACCGTGGTTTAGCCGCGGGTCGTACGCAGGGGCGCACATTTAATACATTTTAAGGGGGGTTTGGACGAATCCGGGACCGACTTTTGATTCGAGAAAGATCCGGGACCGATCATAACGAAGAATGACACAGTGTACCTGGCTGGCTGGCTACAATGAAAAGACTTTTAAAATTGTTTATTGGGACTGATATTTAAAGCATTTGAAATGGCAATTGGACAGACAAAACAGACAATTTTGCGAGATATAACTTAGTTTATACGATTAACAATTAGGAAATCTTAGATCAAGCAGTTCCAAAGGCAATGTTCCATTTTAAGAGTTATTATAAATGCTGTTATTATTATTACCACATACTTATTACAGTAGTTACCTGGTCGGTGACTTTGAAGTTTGAAGATCTGTACTGGCAGAACAATGATAGCATATCGATTGTTCATGTAGTTCTACACTTATACACTAATAATACGCCGAGTCTTGGAGAGTTTTACCCAGCGATCAACTATTACGTTCAGGTCAATTGAATCAGTTAAAACTTTTTCTGACCCTAAAGTCATGAAATCCTTAAGCCTGTCCTGATTCATCACTGACACTGAACGCATAACTGTCTTGATCACTTTCAGCCTAGAGAACTGATTAAGCTTCGCTCACTCGACGCCGATGTAATAGGTGCAGTTAAAATCAGGCGATAGCATCTGTTTATTAAAGGAAATATGTTAACTTTTCAAATTTCATAGCTAGACGTGCTGCTTCTGCGATTGTTTCAGTGTCCAGCTTGTTCTCTCGAAAATGATTTCTAAACAACGTCAGTTCAACTTCAGCGTATAAAACGTCGTTGTCAGGTTGTAGTGAACGTGGAAGCATCTCTACGAGAGAGTCGATGTCTTCTTCTTTGGGATCATTGTCGAATGGAGAAAGAAGTTAAGAATCTAGGTTAATTGCCGGGGAGCAAGAATATCACATGTCTTCAACGTTGTCGGTAAGGGCTTGTGTTTGTACGTCGAGGACTTGGATGAATTCTTTTCTGTAGAAATCCTCGAGGGTACGATTTTTTTGCCATTTCTGATCTTTCGTCCACTCGCATCGACTCTATGACGTTCAGAAAATTTCACAGCAGCAGTAATCAGGTTGAGTTTACGTTTTGTTTATCATCACGTAAGTAGCGCAGAGTAGAAATGGTTGCTTTAGCAGATTCTAGAGTTTTTTAAGTTTTTTAAGTTTAGATATAGGTAATGCGAACCATATTGCCGGCGTTCTCTAGTAATAATTTTATGCCACAATAGTCCCTAAATGTTACTGAAATGGTGTAGTGTGAAATATGCATGATAATGTGATGGCCTCGTGTTGTTCACAATGTATGCCTGTGAAAATTATGTTGTACTTGATGGAACTGAGGAAAAATGATAAAAAAAGTCTTGTATTTGTATAAATGTGAACCTAAGAAATATACGTGTAGGTGTAGATTTGTGAAACATAAAATTGGAGATGCATGTGTGAAATTGTAACGGTAAAATATATTCTGTGGTGTAAGAAAATTTATCAGAACCAAACGGGTATGATCGCGCTGTACTAAAAAGCTTGTATGAAGCCTTTAAATATATCAAGGCAGAGAAGGAGATACTCATGTTTGTAAAATTCAGTTTCTTTTCAAAAATAGTAACGACAGGCACCAACCTGGTCTCCAGTCTCCGTATGAAGTTGCTACTTGCTATTGCGGAATAGTGCATTCTATGTAATTTAACGTGATACATAATCATAAACCACGGCGAAGTCATGCTTCATGACCTTCCGGCTTCAGCGGGACAAGCGCAATCAAGTGTTCAAATTGATAGCACAGAGCACATGGAAAACTTTAAAACTGAACAGGTGATAAACAGCGAGACTGCTCGCTCGTTGGCTGAATCCGTTGAGCGGCTTGCCTCAATAGTAGCTGAAATTCAAACAAATGTGAAATCTGAGGCGCAGGATCCATGTGGTAAGTGCAAAAATGATTTTTTGCATGGAAAACATGTCAGTATAAAGTACTCACAAACACATACTAGCTCTGATAATACCATTGTTTTAGAACAATCAGAGGAACTGAGTGATAACAAAAGTGAATATACAGGGTGTATAAAAAAAACGCAACCTCGGAATTTCCTAAGAAATCACTTTACAATTCTTAAGCTGCATAAAAGATTTTAGGCCCCTGGGAATTGAAATCGAATTGCTAATAGATCATATTACTGTTGTTGTGCATTAAATAAATGCATAAAGTTTGCTTTATGCACTCGCGTGTGCAGTAATTTTGACAGTTGTGCTATTTTAAATTCCGTAGGCGCCTAAAATCTTTTGTCTTTAAAACAATGTCGATTTCTTGGGAAATTCCGAGGTTGCGTTTTTTTATATACCCTGTATATCTAATTCAGATGCAAATGATTTAGAAATAAATAACGATAATAACAATAATGCCAAAATATATGAGTTAGTTAATGACATGCATAGAACAAAACCAACCTATGCAGCTCTTGTGAAATCGCAATTAGTTAAAAAGAGTTTGTCTAAATGTTTAAATCTGTATTAGGATCATCCTTAGAACCAACTCTAGAATCTTTACCATCTGTTAACAATAACAATAACAATAACAATAACAATAACAATAACAATAACAATAACAATAACAATAACAATAACAATAACAATAACAATAACAATAACAATAACAATAACAATAACAATAACAATAACAATAACAATAACAATAACAATAACAATGAAAACGGTCAACAATCGCCACAATTAGATACGATTAATGATGATGGTTTTATCGGTGTTGAGAGGAAACGGTTTTCTTATCCGGCATTGCTAATGGCGTAAAGGAGAACCATATATACACATACCTTACTAAAAGGAACATAGTTCCCAGCAGCATTTTAACCTTCCAAAGTAGAAGAAAAGGTACAATGTCTGCAAAAATATGTATCCCTTCAACATTTGCTAAATCCGTATTAGAAGATAATTTTTGGCCTAAATTTGTCCATTGTAAACTATGGCAGCAAAAAGAGCCTGTTCGAAAACCAGGCTCGCACACTAGAAATGAAAATGCTAAGACCCAAAGCTGTAAGGGACCCCATTCAACTCTTGTATAATGGCTAATCAAATACCAGTACGAATATCAGCTAGAAAATGTTTAGTAAAAAAATCTAAACCACGCCATGCCTGCAGAAACCTAATTAAAGTTAAAATTAACGGACGTAGTGAAACCAGCAAACCTAGACAAATTCCTAAATGTTTAGTGCTGAATGCTAGATCGCTAGTTAAGCCTGCACTATATGCTGAACTTAATAGCAACAACATTGATCTCTGTTTTATATCTGAAACGTGGCTTCATTCAGCTATACCAAGTTCACTGATTTGCCCTCCTGGTTACGGTATTGCCAGGAAAGATCGAGAAAATACACGTGGAGGTGGTGTAGCGATACTTTGTAGGAATGATTGGAGAATGGAAAACATACTAGAAGTAGAAAATATGTTCGAATGCATCTGGATGAAAATAATAACTAAAAACTCTGTGTTTAGTGTTGCAGCAATTTATCATCCCCCAGGCGATTATTGCTATGACGCCAAATAATTGATAGACTATTTGATTGATTCTTGTGAGCAAATTTTATTGCGTGATCCAAATATGAATATTATATTGCTGGAGATATAACTAAATATCCATGGTCTACTTATTCAGCAATCCCTTATTCAAATGGTCAAAACACCTACGAGATGCAACAATATTTTAGATGTTTTTATAACTAACGTTCCGCATTATTGGAAAAAAGTACAAGTAAGAAAAGGTCTATTAAGATCAGACCATAACATTATTATAACATCTCAGAAAGATACTATAAAAGCAGAAAGAACAAATTTATTCTTCAGAGACGTGCGAGACCATAGAAAACAAAGAATGTTTAATGATTTAGACTCTGTTGACTGGTCTAAAATAATAAACGATGAGCTTTCCTCTGATGAGATGGCTACTCAATTTTACGAAACTCTATGGCCTAAATTTGAAACTTGTTTTCCATTAATAAAAGTTCGATCATCATCGCGTGACCCACCGTTCATGTTTCCGCTTGTTAAGCACTTGTTAAAAAAGAGAAAGTAAGCAATGAAAACGAATGATGAAGAGACAATTACTCGTTTACAGAATCAAATTAATCGTCTTATCCACTCCAACCAGGTTAATGCTGTTAAAAATGAGAAAAATGGATCTAAGAATTGGTGAAGTAAAGTTAACAGCATGACTGGAAGAAAAGGAAACACTTTACCAGTTAGTTGTATAATAGAGCCAAGTGTAATAAACACTTACTTTCAAGGCATAAATACTGACCCTGAATACACTGCTCCCCAGTTGCTGTCGATCCCTAAGGACACCAGAATCCCCTCGCTCTCACTAGATATGGTGCACAATTTTTTGCGAAAATTGAAACGCACAACATCAGGTCCTGATGACATACCATACTGGTTTTGGAAGACATATGCAGAGATATTGACTCCTGTTATAACGAGAATATTTAATACTTCTCTGAAGAGTGGTAAGATTCCGAATGTTTGGAAACGAGCTGATGTGATACCCAGTCCAAAAGAAAACTCAATTAATTCATGTTCCCAACTTAGGCGTATCTCATTAACAGATATCATTATTCGCCTATTCGAGAAATGTGTGTATCAAAGTGAAGTCGCTGATACAGTGTATAATTATATTGAGGATGATCAATTTTGCATATAAAAAGGGACATAATTCTACCATGGCCCTAATAAAATATCAACATATGTGGTTAAAAAGCCTTGATGAAGGTGCTAAATCAGTTAGAGTAATCTCATTTGACTTTAGTAAAGCATTTGATAGTGTCCCACACGATATATTGTTTAATAAAATCAAGAAAATACCCATTAATCCATATATCATAAACTGGATGATCGACTTTTTGAACAACCGCAGACAGAGAGTGAAAGTTGATGATGTCACAACTGAATTTCTAGACATTAATCGTGGCGTACCCCAGGGTACTGTACTTGGGCCTATAATGTTTACTATAATGGTCAATGATATCAAGGCGGTGAGTCTCTCCAATGATTTATCCAAATTTGCTGATGATATTGCAATAATAGCACCAGTTTATGATTACGAAGATTCAGCTGGGGATGAAGTAGAAAACATGAAGCTATGGTCAAACGAGAATAGAATGTCTTTAAACATGGAGAAAACCTATGAAATGATAGTTCGCGGAAAAGTGTTTACTCCCCTTCCGGATCACATCCCATCCATAAAACGGAAAGAATGGCTCAAATTATTGGGTGTCACGATGGAAGACATACCTGGTAAATGGGATAAACATTTCGAAGAGATGATGAAAAAAGCTAGTAGAAGAATGTATATTCTAAGGGTTTGTAAACACTACGGGCTCTCTACACATCAATTGGATCTTCTCTTCAATAGTATTATAGTCTCTCTTTTCACCTTTGCAATCGAAGTTTGGGGTGGAGCATCGTACAACAAATACGTAAGTCAAATTGATATGTTTGTCAATCGTGCCTATAGAAATGGTTATACAAGCAACATATCAGATTTTAAAGCAACAATATCGAACAGAGACAAGAAATTATGGTCAAGAATTATAAATGATGATAAGAATGCCTTATGCAATCTTTTACCTAGTAAGTTAAATCGACCTTTACGACGGAGAGGTCATGACTTTGAACTACCAATTGTTAAAACTGAGAGGTTCAAAAACGCGTTTATAAATAGATGTCTTTTCAATTTTATATAAACTATATATCTATATTCTTATACCTTAGAATTTTAAAGTACTAAAAATTGATGTAAATAACAGTAAGAATCTAATTTTTTATTCTTAATATGCCGTTAAACTCAGACGTTTGATTTGAGTAGCGAAATAAAGACTTTTATTATTATTATTATTATTATTATTATTATTATTATTATTATTATTATTATTATTATTATTATTAGCTCTATAGCCAAAGTGACGTACTTTCGTGAAGCGTGTATTGAAAAAACACCGAATTTGGCTACTTTATAAAGAATTTAGACTGCATGATTTATGTAGTTGTTAGATAGCCTCAATCAGTCTAAACGGCCCAAAATGCATAAAATGGCGCTTTTGAGACACCAAAATAAATGAAATATATAGTCACGTTTCATAATTAGTCTCCTTCGCAGCCGCTATTTCCTACGGCCCGTTTTACCTTTGATGGATGGGTTTTTTCTCTCAATAAAGAGGAATACAGAGATTCATTGAGATACGAAAATATACCCCTGATCTACCAGGCATGTGTCCCTGTGGATTCCCCCTTTTACCCAAGTCATGCAATGGATTGTAAACATACATCATACATGCACTCATGATAATCTGCGAAACTTTGAAGCCGAATTGTTATCAGAAGTGTGTAAGGATTAGGATGTTGTGATCGAACCGATCCGTCTACCAATCACTGAGAACAATTCGACTTGAGATCTACTAACACTGAAGATGGAGCTCGACTAGATGTCAAGGCAAGGGAATACTACAGTACAGGCAATTAAGGGCAATATGCATTTTTTGATATTAGAGTGGTAAACTTAAATACCTCGTCAAATAGATCTCAACCTACTGAGAAGATCCTGCGTTGCGGTACAAAAATGAAAAAAGAGGGCTTACAACGCAAGAGTTATACAAGCGGTTGTTACACCATTGGTTTTTGGATCAAATGGTGCAATGGGCAAAGAATGCGCAACGTATCATAAAATGCTGGCATCGAAACTTGCTGCCAAATATAAATGAAATAAATAATATTCAACCATCATGTCGCACTTGAGAATGAAAATATCATCTGTTTCCTACGATCATCCCTGTTATATTTACGGGGCACAACAACACCCAGTTAAATAAAGTTAAAGATTCAATTAAAGTTACGGTTAAAGATTCAATTAAAGATACGTTCTAGATTTTAACTATAAATGCTTTTTAACTATTTCCACATAGGCGTACGGGAGCGGGGGCAGGGGGGCAGCTGCCCCCCAAAAAGATTACAAAGTCGAAAAGTCGGGCAAATGTTCAACAAAAAAAAGTCGGGCAAAAGTCGGGCAAACAGTAGTCAAAGCAATAAAATCTCTCTTAATAATAACCCCAGTTTGTTGGGCAAACAAAGCCAGTTGGGCAATATTCGCTTCACAGTCGGGCAATATTGGGTTATTATAAAAATAAATGGGACAAATTCTGTCAATTTGGGGGGAAATTATGTGAATTTTTTTATGTTTGGGAAAATTTGTTTGAATGTTCCGAAAAATTTTGGTATGTCCGAATAATTTTTGGACCCCTAAAATGGTACACTGACCGAAATTTTTTTGGCGAGGGGGGGGGGGAGGAAGGTCGCCAAAATAAATTGTTCCGGAAAAAAAAAATTTCGGCATTGGTCGGGCACAATCCGAAAAAGTCGGGCAAATTTCTTTCCGCCCCCCTAATTTTTTCCTTCCCGTACGCCTATATGTATTTCCATACTCGTGTATTTTCTTCAGTA
>CACRXK020002607.1:757-42018 GCA_902702795.2 Paramuricea clavata
CATTTCGTTGTAGCCTTCAGAAGTGAAACTCACCTATATGTACTACTTTATTTGGTAAATATATCTTTCTATTCTAGAGCTGGCTATTTCACATTGGTGACTCACTACTGAATTAAAGGTATAGTGAACAAACATTTCGTTGTAGCCTTCAGAAGTGAAACTCACCTATATGTACTACTTTATTTGGTAAATATATCTTTCTATTCTAGAGCTGGCTATTTCACATTGGTGACTCACTACTGAATTAAAGGTATAGTGAACAAACATTTCGTTGTAGCCTTCAGAAGTGAAACTCACCTATATGTACTACTTTATTTGGTAAATATATCTTTCTATTCTAGAGCTGGCTATTTCACATTGGTGACTCACTACTGAATTAAAGGTATAGTGAACAAACATTTCGTTGTAGCCTTCAGAAGTGAAACTCACCTATATGTACTACTTTATTTGGTAAATATATCTTTCTATTCTAGAGCTGGCTATTTCACATTGGTGACTCACTACTGAATTAAAGGTATAGTGAACAAACATTTCGTTGTAGCCTTCAGAAGTGAAACTCACCTATATGTACTACTTTATTTGGTAAATATATCTTTCTATTCTAGAGCTGGCTATTTCACATTGGTGACTCACTACTGAATTAAAGGTATAGTGAACAAACATTTCGTTGTAGCCTTCAGAAGTGAAACTCACCTATATGTACTACTTTATTTGGTAAATATATCTTTCTATTCTAGAGCTAACTATTTCCACATTGGTGACTCACTACTGATTACGTTGGAATCAAAGGTATAGTGAACAAACATTTTCGTTGTAGCCTTAAGAGGTAAAACACCTATATAGTTGGTTAATTAAAAAGTATTCTAATTAATCGTAGATGAAGACCTCCTTCGAAATAATAAGGACTGATTAACCGACTGCGAGGTCTGTACGGGAAAGTATCTCTCTCCTCCGCAGAGGCTTTAGGATTTAATATTACGATGAGATACATTTCACTACACTTTACATGGCGGATCTTGGAACACGAGCGTAGCCGCTGGGCGAAGGAGCGCAGGCGGCAAGTATTGCCTGAGGTTTTTCGTACAGACCGAGCGACGAAGGAGCGAGGTCTGTGCGATAAAAACCAAAGGCAATACTTTCCCGTACAGACAGAGCAAACGAGGTTAATAAGGGATTTATTATATGGCTTTGTTGGATCGCAGTTTGTTCTGACTTTGTAGAAAAAAAACAGAAAACCTTTTCGCTGCTAAAACCGTTTTCGCCTTCAAGCCTACCATTTGGGTCATTTGTTTCATCCGAGATTTCATCAGGATAATAAAATTCACTCGGTGAGTGGTCCTCGTCGTCACTATACGGCATTAAACAAAATTTACTAGCTTCTTAATCTTTTAGAAAATTTTTGGACAGTGTTTTTACAATTTCACGAGCGGGCAAGATGAATTTCTTGACGGCGGGCAAGATGAATTTCTGAGCGGGCAAGATGACTTTTTCCAGACCGGTAATGAACCAATCAGCGTGCGGCATTTATCTCGGCCATATAATAATTTCAGTTATTACCTGACTCGTATATACCCAGTTCCCGAATAAGCATTGAAGAAGTAATGGTGCATGATCATGCATGATAGGAATGATCAAGGCTCAAAGTAACGTACTCGTGGCTTTGATGACTAGGAACGAGTTAGTTTTTTTTAATATACGCAGCACGATTTTTGTCAATCGAATTTTGCCACCAGTGCGCGTGCTTATTTGCATATTACGTGTTTTATAAAAAATCTACCTGCTTAATTGAGAAAATATGATGTAAGAAATATTCTGCATACTGTACATGTGGCACATTTATGCAGGATGAACATTTATGCCAACTGACGTACTTTTGTACCTAAAATTAGGAAAGAGAAATATATTAAAAATACTTTAACACGTTGCCATTGTTTTACTGACATGCATGCATATATATATAGTATATTGAAATCCAACTGATGTGGTTATTCTATATATATATTTTTATATATAATGATTAACGTCATTGCGTTGTTATTTAGATTCGAAAAATTTAATGCAGTGACAACGAATTCCTGGTCCAATTAATCAAGCTTTAATCGTTTTTGTCAATTTTCAAAACAAAACTCGTTTAAAGGTGCATGTTTAGTATGACTGTTTAAACTGAGGCACCGGGTGTTAATACTTTTTTAATAGAAATGTAGGTTCAAGTGCATTTCATTTTTATCGTCTCTTCATGTTGTTTACATAACCGTCATACAAAAGGTCCGTTTACATGACGTGCAATTTTTGCTGCTGATGATGTGAGTATATAGTTGAGTTATAAATATTCGCAGTTTGCATTCATCATAAATCATCTACTCGTTCACATCCATAAAATGAAGAAGAAATTAAATCGCATACAAACGGGCCTAATTTTTTATTTCGAAGTCAGCTTGCCTGTTTTGTAACTCTTCTCGCCAAAATAGCTAGCTCGGTTACTATAGTGTAGTAATGCAGTAATAGTCAGAACTATAGGAATACAGTGTATTTACGGAGGCAAACCAGGCACTGTTTTATACACTATATATACACTTAAATTTTGACACAAATAGTATACGTACCAAATTTACCCGTGCTATATAGAACTTTACAAGGTATACTACTATAACATTAGTACATACCGCTTTTATCTGTGTGGTGCCAAAAATTGAACGCAGTGTTTAAACCGGCCCTGGATTAAGTTGATAAACTCATGAAAACGCATTATACGCCTGCTACAGTGCTCGGCAGGTTAAGTTAGGCATGCTTTTCAGTAAATAAATAGCGAGGCCACATTGGTATTGTCTATGAGACGTCAACTATATATATGACAATTGGATTGATTCTATTTTTAAACGTTGGAACATCTACATAACGTATATTACTATAAACGAAATTAATATATAGTCTATATAGGTCCTTACATTGCCATGTATTATATATACAGATATAGTCGCGCATTTAAACAGTTGATAAAAGTCTGTAATTATTCCCCTTATATTTTCACGGCTTGTGCGAGAATTATTTGCCTATCAAATTTTTATTCCTTTAAATTTAATAATCTAGACTATAGCTACATCAGCACATGATAGATAGATGGATTTTTCTCAATTGAATTACTTAGATGCATGGATCTAAATTATAGTTTAAACATTAAATTAGGATATTTTTTTTCTTGACGTGCATGAAACTGATATAATGTTTAATATAATAATGTTGAAGTAAATTTAACTTTTTGGCCTTCCGCACGTACGATTCATGCACTTTTTGCTTGTACATATAGCTTTAGTTTGTCTTAATAATTTATCATATATTTAGGCTATTACTTTTTCGTACGTGTAGAATGTTGCAGTTTGCAAAAATTAGATTTCAAGTGGCCAGCTATTTTACGCATATAGGTTTTAAGGCGTTTAATTTAGTTTAATTGTCTTTTTCAAGGTAATATATTTCCCGCTAGCAGAAAAATTAACGGATCTCACTTCGTTTTAATTATAAACATTTTATAAACGAGCGCGATAATATATGTTGCCAAGCGTCTCGTAATTTGTTATTCAGCATTTCAACCAATAGCAGGGAAAAGCATTTTCTATTAAACATTAATGCTGGAAAAGCACACTAAGAATGCCCAGTTGAAGCGCTCACAATAATTTAGAGAGTTTTATCTCGAGGAGAAGAAATATCTGTTCCTGAATCTTGTTTTTCAAATATCTTTGCTATAGGTCCTAATTTTCATGTGAAGTTGGATATCACTCAGATTGCTGATAACAGACGTGTTTAACGTACTGTAAAATATCACAGAGCCAATGAAGTGGCCAACGCTCGTTCAGTTGGAAGCTTTTGCAATATTTTTACTAATTTTACCAGCGTTCTTGGTTTCAGCTGCCAAATTCAGTGCAGGTAAGATGTTTTGTTATAAGCAGTAAAAATGTTTTTGAAATAGTAGTATAACTTTTGGTTTCGCCATCGCCGTGCCACCTGCCTACATAGCAACAAGACTAGGGCAGAAAGTCAACAAAAAGAAAATATTAAATGCCTGCGCTTTTGTTAAGGCATTTTTAACCGAAGGTATTTAACTTGAGTTGCAAAATATATATATGGCATTGCCTTCGGTCATTGTCTCATCTCGTAAGAGTTCTCTTGTATAGCATCCATCTAAAAAATGTTGTAATGAGCATGTTGGAGATAATTTAAAGGTCTATGGAGTTTTCTTTTCATGATGGAAACCTAATTGTTTTCCTCACTTGATATTTTTAATTGAGAATTGTCCGAGATGTCTATCGCAGTTTCAAAAATGCGTCTTTATACATGCAAGGTGGAAATGTAGACTATATACAGATGCAATTATTTGACTATATATATACAGTATACTTTTTTTAATATCTTCCATGACTACAGTAAAGTGTTTGCCTTCACATATAATGAAAAATTTATACATTCGACATATTTCTCGTTATCGAATTTCGTTAAACTTTTTGCTCTTTGTGATTGACGATAAGTTATCAAAAACTAAGTACATTCCATATCATGCAAAGTGCCAAAGGCAAAGAAGAAAATTATCGTGCTTATATCTATATATAGTCGTGCAAAATTTGGAATTGATGAAAAGTGAGACGAAATTTTCATATTGATAAATGTAGGCAAATAAAAGCTGGATGAAAGCATTAGCGTGTTTGTATAAAGTATTTGTCATAATTTTTAAAATCGTTCGTTTTTATTTCTATTTGTAATTGCGCTGTTTTAATTTGACACTTACTGCCTGTTCTTCAACAATACAAGTATAGTGCATGTATTTAAAGTATATCTTTACATACTGTAGTTGCTTTCTTTCTGAATTTTTGTTCGTCTGATCCAAGATTTTTAAGACAATAATTTTGAGATTAAATTTTGTCTTGCCTTTCGGTCGATAATAACATTCATTTAGCTATTTTATGTCACCTGTGGTTACCTTCTGCGTATATAGTCGCGCGTATTGGATTGTCTCAATAGTTATAAACGAATTGATGTAAGCATAAAGATAGCGAAATTGCATGTATAAAATTACAGAGGATTAAGGTTCTTTTGATTAAAATATTCTTTTCTGCCTTTAAAATGCAAAGCCTCTACGCCAAACAAAGGTTGCATTGTTTCCTCTATTCCTACGCATTCGCTCGTTTTAAATTGTTCCATTTGATTGAATACTTTACTCCTTCGCGTTTCAATTTCCATATATACTTGGATAAGGCTGTAATTGACATGATGCGTATCTGTCGATGTTAAATGACTGCCTGTGATTATAGTAACGGGTCTTAATTCTTAAATTGTCCTTCTGTCATGACGATATATGTTTTTTTCTTCTTGGTTCATTTTTTGTCACTGTGGCTTGGTAAACTAGGTTTTGCATTCATTACTCAGGGGACATTCCGATTCGAGAATTGCAGTTACTATAATTCTCCAGTTCTTCCGTATCTCTCAGGATTTTAGAGTTGTGCGTATTTATTATGTGTCTCAAATTTGGCATGCAACTACAACTGACTTTCACCGTCCCACGGTTAAATATTCTATATAGCGGATTGTCAATGGGAAAATGCTATCTATGAGGTGTAGGAACAACAGTCCTACTAAATAAACCACAGAATATTCCTAGCTCTGTGAAATCTCTTGCTTTAAAGGCATTGTTGTATAAAGGTGCTATCAAACTCCGCCTGATCGTGCGAAAGATCTGAAATTCGTCGACTAATAGATATTGGCGATTGCTTTAGGATGGGCGGCGGATAGATATTGGCGATCGCTTTAGGATGGGCGACGGATGAGCGGATTTTGCATTTATATACAAGGGTGGGTTTCCTGGCTTTCTATACGGGGATAGGATTGAGCCGAACGAGACAACAAGCGAGCCGTTGCAGAACCTAGAAAAACCCTTTTCAGGTATAAACGCGAACTGAGTGCTTCGAAGATGACTTATTAAAAATGGTAGAAGTTTTGGACAGCCCATCACGATTTCCAGAATACACTATATAGTTTAAGGAAGATATAAAGGATAAACGCGCGTAGCAAAGTCTCACGCAGATAAAAACAAGAAATATATGTCAGCTTGACAAAGTCAAAGAGCAGTAAGAAAACGTCTCAAGAAATCTAACAAAAAAGTACAAGAAATCGGACGAAGGCACATTGAATCAAATAAACACGGAGCTGAAAGCAAGCGCCGTGAGTATAAACGCCGATAGAATGGAAACTGTGACAAGGAAGCAAGTTTTCATTAATATGCTAAAGATCATAAAGAGAACTTTGAGAGCAATCCGTCATGTATAGACTGATAAATCCGGCAAAGGGTAAGATAGGACGTGTTATCTTAGAGAGCATTACAACACCGTCGGAGCGTGTCACCCACCATTCATCCTAAAGAAATTGCCAAAATCTATTAGTCGACGAATTTCAGATCTTTTGCACGATCAGGCGGAGTTTATTATACAACAATGCCTTGAAAGCAAGTGGTTTCAATGGACAATGAGACATTGAAGCATAACGAGCCAAAACAAAGAAAGAAGAGAAACAGAGCTAGGAATATTCTGTGCTTTAAACCCCCATTTAGTAGAACTGTGGAAACAAATGTAGGGCAACAGTTCCTATACACCTCATAGATAAACATTTTCCCATTGACAATCCATGACAAATATGAGACACGTAATTCAATAAAATCCTCAGAGACACGGAAGAACTCGATAATGATAGTAACTGCAATTGTCGAATCGGATTGTCCTCTTGGTAACGAATGCTCAACACAAACCTTATAATAAGTTCTTTGTAGGTTCGCACGGCGATAACATACAATACTATTGTTTGTGGAAACACCACGTAAATTTATTACTGCAGTAGTAAATTTACGTGGTGTTTCCACAAACAATAGTATTATACAAACCCTATAGTTTGCCAAGCCACAGTGACCCCAGAGAACCAAGAATTAAAAACGAAAAACTTATATCCAGATGAAGACTTGGGAACAAATTTTATGAATTTAATTTTAATCCTCCGTAATTTTATGCATCTAATTTAGGCTTATAAGTGACAACAATTTGTTCATAACTATTGAGACAATCCGTTGATGATCGCCAGCTGGGTTGAGTGTGAAACTCGAGTTGACGAGTAACCGCTTCTTTTAGTTTTTAACTTTGTACATATTTTAAATGCGACTCTCTGGACCAAAAAAAGCCCTGGTGTAACAAAGTTTAGCATGAAAACGAGGCTCGCGTGCCTGAAGCCTGTTTCATACGTCGCACTATCGTCGAATTTAATTCAGACGAATTTAATTGAACGAATTAAATGCGACGGTAGTGCATCGTATGAAATAAATTAAGTTCGTCTTATAATTAAATTCGTCCAAGACGTTTTATCCGTCACTATCAGACGGATACAACGTCTGTAGCGCGTCTTCGTTTCATACGACGTCTTATCGTCATGTCGAATTAAATGCATAAATTATGTTCAAGTATGTTTCTCTCTTTCTGGTCTCGTGGTTTTTATTTCTGGGTAATCCATGATCGCTAAACATGAAATGAATTCGTCTGAATTAAATTCGTCGTTTGAAACGAAACCATTTTAGTGTCGACCAATTGACGAATTTAGCAATGAATTAAATTCGTCTGAATTAAATTCGACGTATGAAACAGGCCTGACCCGTGAATTTTATCAAACCGGTACATGATTGATTGCATGAATTACCGAATCTTGTTTTTCTGATAAAGAAACTGTTTATTTGTTTTGTTTGATACCGTAAACATACCGTAAACCCCCGACTATAAGCCCTGGGCTTATATTCTATCGTAAGCGATTTTTGATGGGCTTATACAAGGGAGGGCTTATATACGGGGGGGGGGGGGGCTTATACATGGACGATCTTTTGTGTTAGTGTAATAGTGATAAACAAGTATAGTAATAGTGATAAACAAGTGTTAAACAAGCATACTGTAGTAGTAATAGTGATAAATAGTGGTAATAGTGATAAACAATAGTGATAAACAAGTGGGCTTATATTCGCGTGGGCTTATATTCGGGAGAGGGGGCTTATATTTGGAATGAGGTGAGCGTTAGTACATGTGGTGGGCTTATACACGGGGGGTTATATTCGGGGGGGGGCTTATATTCGGAGGTTTACGGTATCGACTCGTACACTATTATTTAGTTTGCGCGGGGTCAAATATCTTAAAATGCGGATGTTTTGTGACTTTTGTCGAGTCGACTTGTCGCTCTTGCATTGCGCCAAATAGATTTAAGAATTGTCCATTGACTTGTTCGCGCGAACAATAAAAATGTAGGAACTGATCCAAAATTTTCGCGACGAATTTTTTCGCCAAGATTGGTTTTTCGCTTCGTGCGAACAAATTCGCGTAATGGAAAATGGGCTTAAGTGACTGCCAAAAGCAATTAACGCGCATAACAATTAAAAAAACACTGCATTCAGTGAGGAGTTAGGAAAAACCTGTGCGCATTTATAGTTACATTCAGAGGTAGTTAATATTTCATCTTTTTTCCAACATGTAAAACTGGGTATGTTTTTAACGACAATTTCAACTGGTATATAGTAAGACATGATTCTTTGCTCAAAGGCAAAAGTGAAGACTTTTGTACCTCCTCTAGCCTATATACTGAATAAATAATTTATTTCGTAATGTAGAAAATTTTAAACGACGTGCTAAAAACAATAATGCTGAAGAACACATGCTGGAACTCACACTGGAAGTGTTAAATCATTGATAACTCGTGCCATATTGTTTAAACCTATACAAAACAAAATGCGTTTCTGTATGATTGTTAAAGCAAACTCGTGTATTAATCGCGAAAACTTTGTCGATTACGTACGACAGCTGAAAATTTAACTAAGTTTCACTGGATTTTAATTTTCGCTTGCAAAATTTGGCCACGCTTCGACCCCCAATGGGAAATTGAATTCGCAATGACTGTTACTTCTTTTGATGGCAAAAGCACTCGAACACAAAATACAGAAAAAATTAAGAATGTGCACACGGCACTAGAGGTTTTGCGCAAACAGAACGTGTCTGATGTTTATACTTGCATGTAGACATTCGCTAATGCTTTTATAATATAATTGACAACTTGCCATTCACACTCACTGGAAAGCTCTTTCACAGGGAAATTTAATCAATATTAATGTGGGCCAATGTGAAACGCCAACAATTATATTCTACCTTGAACATGATCGATAAAAAGCTATAGGTATGTGCATAGCCATAGGAAATAAAAGTTATACGACATGTGTTGCTCTACTTGACATGCATGCACCTGCTACTGAGCTACTGCAGGTAGCACTAATGTTAATGCATGCATGACAGTCGATAAGGCACAACATTATTTACCAAGAGCAGCTGCTCCTAAAACTGTGACTTTCAGGCCCCGATCTATAGGTCTACAATTGTTTATAAATTTTCGTTCCATCTTCAAATATCCCATCAACAATCAGTTATCGAACGAGATGCCCAAAAATCTTGAAATTCGAAAGTTACCCTGGACTCTTGACTGCTACAATTCTCTGCAGCTTATATCTTACGAAGTGTTCTTACACGTCTATATACGTACATCTTAAATACTAGTTTCACTCGTAGCATCCTTCTTTCTTACTGCTCAAATAAAGGGGCCTACTCCGGGACCAAAAGTTGCCTAAAGTAGCCCTAAGCTGCGACGACCCGGAGTTGCAATTTTGAGCAATGTGCTAGGGTGCATGAAATTTTCGATTTAGAAACCCCTATATTAGTTTCAAATTTCATTCCTTAACTACCTTGTGATGAAATTAATAGATTTCCGAAACGAAAATATTTTAAATACGATAGGGCAAAGCTGTGGAGGATTTGGAATATTTTTCAGTTACGTGCGAATGAACACACACAAATTAGTTTCAAAATACATTTATTTCGTCAAGTTTTTATGAAGTTAATAAGGTTTGCTTCTAAGAGTATATCATTTACGTTTCTTTTTTCTCTTTAAAAAGTTGTCATATTCTTCTCTGTCTCCAGGGGATAATCTTGCAATATCTTCTGGGTTCATTGGAATATATTTTTGTCTCTCGCGCTCTGCGCTCGTAACATTTTCGTTGTTCAGGTGTGATCATTGCTGAATCTGTAGGCCTCCAGTCTGTCGAATCTACCCAAATGTGAAAAGGGTTAATTAAGTGTGAGCTTAGACGGGGTTGTTTCTGTTGGTGATAGTGTAAGAAAGTTAGAAGCAGGCACTGGTGGTGTTATCTCGGCAGGCCAACTGCTCAACAGGGGCTAGTGGAATGATGAGGTGGAAATCCATCTTATTTTTGACGGTCAGAAACCGATATAGCTGATCAGGATAAATCTCTTGCATTCGCTGTTCAGCATCATACATTGCATTTATACAAGTAGGGGTTGATGATAAGCCTGTTTGCGCAGGCAGTATATTCGCCTTAGTCGTTGTTGATCGTCTGTTGTTGGCTTTAAACCCAACATCAAATACCAATGAGTCGCCATAAACTATTGCACTCTGCCGGGATTTATTTGTCTGGCAAGCACAGAAATTCGATGTTTATCTCTTGGTGACTTGAACAGCACGATATAATGGGCGTTAAGGTTGACATTTGTCATCTCTGCGTAAAAAGCAGCCCCGTATTGAGCAAGTTTGTCCAGAAGAATTGCGTGATCCATAGAATCGAAATCTTTTTTTAAGTCGATAAAAACTACACCATTGAGCAGTCCATAGTCGATATTTATCGACCACCTATTTGTTGTTTCGAGCAGTGCAGTGACCGTACTGTGCATTGTTCGAAACCCAGACTGACATTTAGTCAGTGATTTATTGCACGTTAAATAGTAATCAAATTGATCGTGAATAATAATTTTGCAACGACTGAAATAATTGAGATTGGACGATAATTGTTGAGGTCATGTTTAGCACCATCTTTATGGATAGGTCTAACATTGGCAATTTTCCATTCTTTTGGGTATACAGCTATTTCAATTAAGGTTGTCCCCCGAGCAAAGCGGAAAAGTCGAATACGAGCGCGAAAGGCTGCTGGGATTCCCTAATAAATGAATGAATATATTAGCGATTTATTAATGATCCAAACATTGTTGTGAAGTCTAGTGGTCGTGTCACGAGACACAATTCAACTAAACGTATTTTAACTAACGTTGCTAGAGTAAACACTTTAACTTTTCAAAATAGCTATTTTAATAGAGCTCCTAGAACATATAATTGCTTGCCATCTTATATCCGTGACGCTGACGTCACAATTGGCAAATTCAAATCATACTTGTTGAAATATCACGAAATGACTGAACATATATGACATTAATGTACCACATTCCTTTAAAACTGTCTGTGTTAAATGTCACTCGTGTCGTCCTTTGTCGAGCCTTGTAGATAAAATGTGTTGTAATTGAAGTAAATGTTTAGTTTAAGGGACCCTGTGAATGGGGCAATAAGCCCTGTAGGGATCACCAGTCATTTATGACAAAGCTAGTAAATAAATAAATAAAATAAATAAAATAAATAGCTGTATACTAGTGCAAAGTGATTTGTTAAATATATGCGTCAGGGAAGGGGATACGTACAACATCCCTAGCTAGCTTTAATAATTTGCATGGAATGTTGTCGGGACCACTAGATTTTTTTGTGTTTATTCTTCCAAGCAAATCTTTAACATAGTTTACCTCAATTGTCTTGAAGGAAACACACTATTTGTAGAGTTAATATAAGATTTGTCAAAGGCTGCAGGATGGGTAGGTGAAATGGAAGCAGGCTCACAAATGGCAATATCCTAAGTACTAATATACTTAGATATATTTCTGGCTAATATGCTAGTTCCTTTTCGGTTTAAATGTAGTCCTCTAGAGTTCAGGCAAGTTGAGTTGAAAGACTCGTGATGTAGGAATGCCCAGTTCTATTCAATACAAAATGCTTTTATTAATCCGTTTGCCTGATTCACTTTGGACATCAAATTTGGTTTAACGGTTCTCGGAAGTATCCCAGAGATCAGTATGTCTGTTGTAGGCGAGTCTTGAGTAATTTGTATGCCTAGATTTAATACTCCCTCTGCTACCGTTTGGGCAGTTTGATAGTTTATATCGTTCGTACCTATATGTAAAACTATTTTGTTCGGTTCCTTTCGGAGCACTGGTCTTAAATAGTCTTCCATATCAGAAGTTGTAGGTCCTGAGAAACTCTTGACTACCACATGGTTACTCGTGTTCGAGAGACGCCATCCTTCTACATGCTTCAATATAGAATCTCCAGCAACTACCGTGACTTTTTTGCTTGGAGATTGACTGCTTTTAGGTGAACTAGTTGTATTTTTATTTACATTACTCACCTCGTTTATCGGTTGAGAGGTTTGAGTGGTTTTAGAAAGTGAATCAGTTATACACCGTTGTTCGTCTTTGCTTTGCTTCTCGGACGTCTTAGATTTCTTATTCGATTTTTTTGACTTGTGTTTTCGCTTCAGTGTATCTTGGTTGCTGATATTTACGTTGTCAGTTGGTAGGGCATTTACAGAGCCTGGTTCAATAATATCATGGAAGGAAGGAAGATACAGATAAGAAAGATAAGGATAAGGTAGATAAAGATAAGGAAGATAAAGATAAGGAAGATAAGGTTAAGGAAGATAAGGATAAGGAAGATAAGGATACGGAAGATAAGGATACGGAAGATAAGGAAGATAAGGATAAGGAAGATAACGATAAGGAAGATGCAAATAAGGAAGACACACATAAGGAAGATACAGATAAGGAAGATACAGATAAGGAAGATACAGATAAGGAAGATACAGATAAGGAAGATAAAGATGACTGTTTTGGAATGTTGACGTTTAAATTTCAATAAGTCCTACCCCATTAGGATAGGTAAAAAGGACTGGACACGAACGGTCGCACTGAGAAAAAGAGCATGGTCAGGCTTCTTTTGTAATGTTTGTATTCTAAAAATACAGTGTTTAAAAAGGTTGTTTATTGACGTTAAAACCACGCAAAGAATCCAAAATAGTGAAAAGTAGATCCATTCTTTATTCGACAAATTCTATACGAGAACAAGTGGTCCTTCAACGAGCCGGATCTGGCAAAATTACGGGTTTATTTGTGTGGTTATTGCGACCTCGACGAATTTGAAGCGATATGGCTGACCAAAACGGCGTAAAACCTCCGAGTTTACCGGAAATTAATGACGAAACAACCAAGCAAGGCATCGACGAAGTAAAGAGCCAAGTAAGTACGAAGAGTACACGGTATTTAAAGCTTAAAAATAGGAAGAAAGCTGCAAAAGCTAGACTGACAAAAGCACGAAATCAAGCAGCCATGTTGACCACAGACACCCAAGTACCAAGACCGAAATTAGACGTGCTATAAAGAAAGTAAAGGCTGAGAGTGCTATAATTGAAAAGATTATTTATGCTTTGAAAGAAACTGTTGTTTTAAGTGATGAGGCGTTAGAAGGAACAGACGTAGACACTGTAATAGAAAATTTAGACAAAGAATTATGTGACATTATGGACTTAGTTGACACTACTATAAAATATGCCAATGACCACATTAAGGAACGACTTGTCAATGGTGAAGATGAATCGGAAGTATCCACAATCGCGTCAAGTAAAATAGCTGTAAATTCAATGGCAACAAAGTCATCCCATGCAAAGTCATCCCATGCAAAGTTATCCCATGTAACCCCCCCTAAGTCGGTAGAAAAATCTGTTGTTGAGACACAGCAACAAGAAGTGAAAGATGCGAATGATAGGCTAAAGCAGCTTGAAAAAGATCAGCAAGCATTAGAGCAAGAACTACAGAAAAAATGTGAGACTTTTGAACTCAATAAAGAAAGAATAAAGGATGCACGTTCGATAGTATTTTTGAATGAAGCACGAGCTAAAGCCACTGAACGGTTAGGCAAAGTGACTGAAGATGTTACTGTATTACCTGTAAAAAATAATCAGAATTCGCCTGAGAACATGACACCACCCCAAGCATTTCCCTTTGGATTGCCGCCAACCTCTACACATGTCAAACTGAAAGGTGTAGAGTTGCCAACATTCTCCGGTGAGAATAAAACTGAATTTGAAGCTTGGAATGCTGCATTTACATCAGTTGTGGATGATACAGATATGCCTGTGAAAGAAAAGATGCTGAGACTGCAGAATTGCTTGCGTGGAAAAGCATTGGAGACTGTACGAGACCTTGGCTATTCAAGTTATGCATATGAAAAGGCAAAGGAGAAATTAGAACGAAAGTATGGTGGAAAACGTCGACAGATCCTTACTCATTTGGCAACCCTTCGAGGACTATCAAAAGTACGGCGTTATAATGTGGAAGACATGGAAGAATTACTGGCAATCCTCGATCGAATACTGGTTGCACTGCAAGATGGTGACGAAAATGGAGAACTAAGGGGACAACATCTTGGTCTTACGGTAAAAGAGAAGTTTCCAGAAGAGTATGTCCGAGAACACAAGTATTGGTTACATGAGCAGGGAGAGTATGACACATTTGAAAAACTGGTTGAAAGGATCGACACCAGAGTTCGGATAATGGATGAAGCGCGAGAGGAGACAGGAGAATTTGATAAACGACGAAATCCAAAGGACGGAGAAAGGCGTCATAATCGAGGATACAACACAAGTAGTAATGTTCGACAATGTGTGGTAACAAAATGTAAGATTGATCACCCGCCATGGGTTTGCCAAGAGTTCAAGAAACTTCCAGTTGCACAGCGCAAGGAACTAATTAGCAAAAGTGGACGCTGTTTCCGATGTCTTGCTGCAGGTCACCACAGTAGAAGTTGTCCACGCAATCGAAAATGTGGAGTCGACGGATGCGAGAGTTCTGAGCATAGTAGTAAAACACTGACTACCGGAACACCGGAACACCACCGGAACACCACCGGAACACCACCTAACCCGAACCGCCAACCCTAACCCCAAACCCTAACCCCAAACAAAATGGTGGTGTTCCGGTGTTGTTCCGGTGTTCCGGTAGTCAGTGTTTTACTACATGCCGTAGCTACCTACATGATCCTGGTCGGAAGAATGCAAGGAATGATACAGCATCGAGGAACCAAGAATCAGCACTACTGCCAATACATACAACAATGCTCGAGTCGAACAGATCTCCCTGATGGTTCTACCAGCTATTATTGGAAGTGGAGCAAAGAAATTAAAAGTCAATGTTATGCTGGATCCCTGCTCGACCGGGTCGTACATAACCGAGAGTGCTGCTGAAGAGCTTCAGTTGAAAGGTGAGAGACAAAACTTGACTATTTCGGGAACTGGTGGTACAGAGATCAAAAAGCAATCAAGACGTGTCCATTGTTCAGTGTCTTCCATGAATGGGTCATTTTCAGCACCTGTTGAAGCTCTGAATGTTCTTGATAACATTACTGGAAACACACCAGCTATTGAATGGAGTGCCTTAAAGAATGACTGGCCACACTTAACTTCAATTCCTTTTAACAGAGTGTCCAATCGAAGACAAATTGACATTTTAATTGGTAGTGACCATCCAGTTTTCCACAAAGTGTTACGAGAAGTTACTGGAAGACAGCCGAAAGACCCTGTAGCACGACAAACCCTGCTTGGGTGGGTTTGCTTCGGTCCCACCTGCAAGAATCCTTCACTTCGTAATACCCATGCACACATGACCCGTACCTACCACATCGGCCAAACCAACATGGATGAAACAAATGATCTTTTAAGAAAGTTCTGGGAATTGGAAGCCATTGGAATCAATGAGGAGAGCACCCGTGTTATGACCCCTGATGAAATAAGAGCAATGGAAACGGCACAGTCAACCCAAATATTGAAGGACGGTAGATATGAGATTAGAATACCATGGAAAGAAGGAGAACCTGACTTTAGGAACAATTTTGATATGGCCTTCTCACGACTGAAGAATCTCGAAACATCACTCCTCAAGAAACCCGAAGTTGCGAATTCCTATTGCGAGATAATTAAAAACTATGTGGATAAAGAGTATGTGAAAAAAGTACCGATGACAGAGGAAGAACAGTGGCTCCTGCCTCACTTTGCAGTGGTAAATAATGCGAAGACCTCAACCAAAGTTAGAATTGTTTTTGATGCTGCAGCCAAACTTGAGGGCAAGAACTTAAACGACGCCATCTATTCTGGACCCAAGTTACAACGGGAGCTTGTGGATGTCTTGACTCGATTTCGAAGAGCGCCTATAGCCCTATCAGCTGATATCTCACAAATGTTTTTGCAAGTCGGACTCGCCGAGAAAGACCGTCCTTATCATCGATTTCTATGGCGAGAACTGGACAAGGCCAACGAACCCGAGATCTACGAGTTCATGCGATTGCCCTTTGGTAATACTGCCTCCCCCTTCTGTGCGCAGCATGTCTTGCATTCTCATGCAGAGACTAGTAAAGAGCTTTATCCTGAAGCAGCAGACACTGTAGACAATGCCATGTACGTAGATGACGTGCTGGACTCGTGCGAAACAATACCTGAGGCCAAAGACCTTCGAAGACAAACAACAGAACTTTTGTCTGGAGCCGGGTTCACTCTTAAAAAGTGGATGTCCAACGAAGTTGACGTTATTGAGGATGTTCCTGCGGACGATCGGTTGCCCGGTTTAGAAATTCATAAAGATATCCTCCCCACCATAAAGACCTTGGGAGTTTCATGGCAGGCAAACCAAGACATCTTCACATTCCAAGTAAAACCTCCACCCTCGTCAGAATTGCCAACGAAAAGAAATGTGCTTAGTAGTATCGCAAGATTGTTTGACCCGTTGCAGTTTTTGGCACCCTTTACTATTCGAGCAAAAATCTTACTACAAAAGATCTGGACCGCTGGTATCGAATGGGACGAACAGCTAATCCGTCTGAGTCGCGAAATATGTCGACGCCCAAACGTTTTGGTTACGAAAAGCCCAACTCGAAAGCTTTCCCGACAAAGGAAAGGACAAAAGTCTACTGAGATTTTCCCCATTGGTGGGCAAAGACGGACTATTGAGAGTCGATGGTCGACTCCGACTTGCTGAAGACTTGCCCTATGATACGAGACATCCAATCATTCTTCCAAAAGACCATCCTGTAACAAGACTAACCGTTGTTCACGCTCATGAGAAACTTGGGCACGGCACCGGAACAGAACATCTGTTGACGGAACTTCGATCGAAATTTTGGATCGTGAAAGGACGATTGACAGTTAGAACTGTGATTCGAAGTTGCCCTGAGTGCCGACGGCGATTCCTCGCAAAACCAGCAGGACAAAAGATGGCTCCTCTCCCAACTTCGAGATTGACTTTACCTTTAAGAGCCTTCGAAAGGATCGGTACAGATTTCGCTGGACCATTCCTAACCAAACAAGGACGAGGAAAATCTCGAATGAAACGGTATCTTTGTCTCTTTACATGTCTAGCGATCCGTGCGGTCCACTTAGAGATGGCTTACTCATTGGACACGGACCCATTCATAAACGCGTTCGTACGAATGACTTCACGGAGGGGACGCCTACATACGTTCTATCGGATGAACAAATTTTGTCGGAGCGGAAAAGGAGATGTGTCAAAAGATACGCGAATTCGATCAGGAGAAAATAGTAAAGACGACAACTCAACATCGACAAATCGAGTGGAAATTCAACCCGCCTTCCGCCCCTCACTTTGGAGGAGTTTTCGAGTGCGAAGAAGGCCATCAGAGCAATCCTAGGAGAAGCCGAAATTACAGACGAAGAGTTACTTACACACAGCAATTTGTGGCGCGGAAGGGCTCCTAAACTCGAGACCGATCACCTATGTCAGCTCAAGTCCTGATGACTTGGTTCCACTTACTCCTAGTCATTTCCTGGTGGGACATTTAGGTGGACAGTTCGCCCCAGAAACCAGTCCAGAAGAAGTATTCAACCCAAAAAAGCGTTGACGACGTATTCAACAATTGATCACGCAGTTCTGGAAAAGATGGCGTAAAGAGTTCTTACCTAGCCTCAACGTAAGAGGAAAGTGGTTTAATCCTAAGCGAGAGTTAACTGCAGGTGATGTTGTCCTATTAGTCGAGCCGAACGCAAAGCGTGGCGAGTGACCGCTTGGTCGCGTCATTGAAACATATCGAGGCGGTGATGGACTCATAAGAGTGGTAAAGATTCGAGTTGGAGACAACGAGTATATCCGACCTGTACACAGATTGTGCCCGTTAGAGAGAAACAGTGATTAAAAGAACAATGAAGAAGAAACTTCATAAACTTTATAACTTTAACTTTAGTTTTCGAATGTAGTCACATTCGGGAGGGGGATGTTTTGGAATGTTGACATTGTTTAAATTTAAATAAGTCCTACCCCCCTCCCCTCGATTAGGATAGGTAAAAAGGACTGGACACGAACGGTCGCGCTGAGAAAAAGAGAGCATGGTCAGGCTTCTTTTGTAATGTTTGTGTTCTAAAAATACAGTGTTTAAAAAGGTTGTTTATTGACTTTAAAACCACGCAAAGAATCCAAAATAGTGAAAAGTAGATCCATTCTTTTATTCGACAAGTTCTATACGAGAACAATAACTAACATAAGGATAAGGATAAGGATAAGGATAGGGATAAGGATAAGGAAGATAAAGATAAGGAAGATACAGATAAGGAAGATACAGATAAGGAAGGTACAGATAAGGAAGATACAGATAAGGAAGTACAGATAAGGTAGATACAGATAAGGTAGATAAAGATAAGGTAGATAAAGATAAGGAAGATAAAGATAAGGAAGATAAGGAAGATAAGGATAAGGTAGATAAGGATAAGGAAGATCAAGATAAGGAAGATCAAGATAAGGAAGATTAAGATAAGGAAGATAAGGTTAAGGAAGATAAGGTTAAGGAAGATAAGGTTAAGGAAGATAAGGATAAGGATAAGGAAGGTAAAGATAAGGAAGATGCAAATAAGGAAGATGCAAATAAGGAAGATACAGATAAGGAAGATACAGATAAGGAAGATACAGATAAGGAAGATAAAGATAAGGAAGATACAGATAAAGATAAAGTTAAGGAAGATAAAGTTAAGGAAGATAAAGTCAAGGAAGATAAAGTTAAGGAAGTAAGGATAAGGAAGATAAAGATAAGGAAGATACAGATAAGGAAGATACAGATAAAGTTAAGGAAGATAAAGTTAAGGAAGATAAAGTTAAGGAAGATAAACTTAAGGAAGTAAGGATAAGGAAGATAAAGATAAGGAAGATACAGATAGGGAAGATAAAGATAAAGTTAAGGAAGATAAAGTTAAGGAAGATAAAGTTAAGGAAGTAAGGATAAAGAAGATACAGATAAGGAAGATACAGATAAGGAAGATACAGATAAGGAAGATACAGATAAAGAAGATACAGATAAGGAAGATACAGATAAGGAAGATACAGATAAGGAAAATAAAGATAAGATAGATTAGGATAAGGAAGATAAAGATAAGGAAAATAAAGATAAGGAAGACGCAGATAAGGTGAGAACGATAACGAAGATAAAGATAAGCAAGCTGATTCTGGAAAAGTACTGGATAGATGCATAAACGAATACACCAAATTATTAGATACAGCTAGACGTTCGTAGTGTGAACATGTTCTTTATGCGCAATATATGTGCCAAAATATTTACAACACGCGGTAACATTAAGCGTCATACCTTGAAATGTTCATAGCGAACCAGTCAAAATGGCAGCGTTCGGATCTACAGTTTTGCTACATAGTAAGACTGTACGGGTGAAATCTTTCCTGGAGAATGTCCAGAAAACTATAAGTCCACCTCCACAGCGAATCATCTGGTACTATGGTGATTTTGAGATGGTGAGAACGATGCCTGGAATTGAATTCAATGAAGGTATTCCTGAGGATAACAAGAAAAGCTGACCGTTTAGACGTATCTCAACGGAATTTGATCGTACTGGACGATCTCACAATCCGACAGAGACAAACGTGTTGCTGATCTTTTTTACGAAGGGAAGCTATCACCGAAATTTTTCCATCGTCTACATTGTCCAAAATATATTTTATCAGGGCAAAGAGATGAAAAATATCAGCCTTAACGCCAAGAGATAAACCAAGAGATAAACAGCAAATTTCTGTGCTTGCCTGAGAAATAAATCCCGCAGAGTGCAAGAGATTAATTAAAGAGATTAAATTTGCCGTATACATGTCTTATCTTTGCTTCGACTTTTCGAAGCGGGTTGTTGAAGGTCGAACTCTGCGTGTTTTTGTCTGTAAGTTTTCCCTCTCCTCCTGTCTTTAACTATGCTTTACTAGAATTGTATTGGTGTCGCATCCTGGATTTTTTTATCGACTTTATTATACCACAAACGTTCCTGCTTTGCAAGCTACTATGAAAGAAATACCAAATGGTTTTTCGATAGGCGACTTATGAAGATGTCACGAGCCGACCTCATGGTAGCTTGAGTATCAGGCCCTGTATTTTCTCCCTTAAAAATAGAGCCTGGTACGCAGGTACTGGGAATTTGATACTACTTCAGGTAAATGCAATGTATGATGCTAACAGCGAATGCAAAAGAACATGGAAGCACCACAACTTTGTAGCTAAATCGGTTTGTGACTTTCAAAAAATAAGATGGATTTTCCGGCTCGTCACCCCATTCCCGACATGATCGTTGCCCCTGTTTAGAGAACACCACTAGTGTCCAGTGAGCCTTCGTTATCTTTATCTTCCTTATTTTGCTTGTCAGGGTTCGTACGCCCCTGGGAATCCTTGAAAACCCTAGATTTTTATTTTAAACCCTTGAAAACCTTGGAATCAGGGGCGGCGGAACAGGGTGGGCTAGGGGGCTAAAGCCCCCCCAGAAGTAAAAGTGAAAAAAATTTGAATTTTTTGGAAAAATTTTGATAATTAGGGAAAAATTTAGGTTATTTTTTGAAAATTTAGGTATAAGGGGACAAATTTGCAATATTTTGTTTAAAAAAAGTGTATTTCCGAAAAAAAAATAATTATATAAGTCCGAAAAAAAATTTTTTCGTCCCTTTTTTTGTATATTGTACCCCTAAAGTGGTACACTGACCGAAATTTTTTGGCGACGGGGGGGGGGGAGGTCGCCGAAAAAATTTAGCCCCCCCAGAACGAAATCTGTTCCGCCGCCGCTGCTTGGAATTTCAAATTTATCCCTGGAAAACTGTGAAACTGAGCTGGGTGTAGGATCATACCTAAATTATTTAACACTATCTTAAAAAGAAAGATTGAACAAAAGTTTCTTGCATTATATATAGTCGCAGCTCACGCGACGGCGCGATGTTTCTATCAAACTGGTACAAAAAATATATATGCAAGATGAAGTATTAGATTTTTGATCGACTTTATTATCCCACACACGAAGTGGGTTCTAACCTCCTGCTTTGCAGGCTACTATTAGGAATACCAAATGGTGTTTCGTGTAGGATAGCGTCATCCATGCACGCAGGATGTTTGCGAGACTTTCGGGACGCGTAAAAATACGCGAGACGAACAATATCCCAAACAATTAACGGTTAACTTTATTATAACTTTATTAACGTTTTTGTTAACTTGTCGGTAACGTTTTTATTAACATTTTTGTCAACTCCTGTTTAATATACTGTCCGGGTAACTTCACACGTTATAATGCTTTCATCAGTGTCCGACGAAAGAAAAGGTTATCTTACCGTGGCGAAATTATTTCTCTCGCGTTTAATACCGGTATATAGAAAATTAAGTTACCCCTCATACCTACACACGTAAAAACGCACAAGTTGTAACAAACCTGCAGCAGCCTTGTAGCAAGGCTGTTCCAACAACTTGTCATCAGGATGTGTTCACACTGCTTGTTCCCAGCTTGTTGACAAGTTGTCAACGGCTTGTTGACAACTTGCTACAAGGTTGTTGAGCTCAACAGACTTGTTACAAGTTGTTCCAACAACTTGTTATCTTCTTGCAATTCAACAAGTTGTGCGTGACAATCTTGTAGCAAACTAGCAACGTGATAAAATAACAGCGTTGTTACAACTTGTTGACAAGCTTCCTACAAGTCTGTTGCGAGCACATCTTGTTGACAAGTTGTGAGATTTTTACGTGTGTAAAACCGGTTTAATCAACCTAAATAGAAATTCGGCTTTAACATCCTTGCAAGGGCACAGTTTGTGTATCTCGGTGAAAATGCAACTTCTTTGGAGACCTAAATATTTAAAAGAAAAATATTTTTTTCTATCCTGGCCTCCAAATTGCTATAATTTTCAATAATACATTTTAAAGAGCATGGCTTAATTGGTAGATTAGACTTCCTCTAAGTCTACCTGCTGTCAGAGGGGTTTGTTGAGCACTGGACTAGGAAATCAATTGAAAGGTCGCGGATTCGATTCCCACCGCGGGTAACTGCAATTTGTCAACTTGCCTGGTGTGGAGCCACTCAGAATTGAGTCGTCTAAAATAATTTACCCGAGTTCGAACACTACAATCATTAGATTAAAAAATATTTCTCAAAGCTTTCGTTCCGTTGGTCAGGTGGTATTTTCCACAAACCAAAACAATCATATCTGCCCCCCATGCTGAAGCTGGCTGCAGAGGAGGCTGTTTTGAAATTGTAGTACTTTATTTTTCAGCCAACATCGATGAAGGATGTTCCCACTTGAGAAGAACGTCATTCCTACAACCACCACCTGGGAACTATAAACTGTCTGAAATAACCCCCTACCAGTGCGTAATGATGTGTGCAACTGGTAACAGTAAACTGGCTGGTGTGACCAATGGTGTGTGCGTTTGTCCAGATACTGTGGCAGAAACATCATCAATCTGTAATCAATCTTGTACCGGAGACCCATCTCTCACTTGTGGAGGTTTAACTGGATTGAGAATGTTCAATCTCAGTACACTCCTCAGAAATGAACCTAATCTTCAGTTTACTAGCACACCAACGTTCTTGGAAAAAGCAGAGTACCAGGCGTCAACAGTGACCGAAACAACCAGCTACGGATATCAACTAACGTTCAAAACCACTGGATTTCTTAATGAAGCAAATACTAATCTGATATTTGGGGGACCCTATTCCTACAATTTCACGGCTTGGGGAAGTGATGTAGAACTCACGGTGGTTGTCATTGGTAAGGTTCGCCAGGAATTCAAAAAAATGGTGGATGTGAAAGCACCGCTTACTGTTTCCAACATTAAATGCCCAACTTATGCCACAGTTGGATTACCTATTGAATGTATGGGACAAGTAAATCTCGGCAAAGAAGTTAATATGACATGGTTATTGGATGGATCGTCTGACTCAATCAATCTTGCAGGTTAGTACCCATAATGATGCGTTTTTTGTTGGAAGGATTGAATTGCAGTCCAGCTAAGGAAGTAATGTGAAAACAAAGACATGTACTACATATGGGGAAAAGATGGTGTAACTTTATCACAGACTTATTTTCCCAGATTTTGTAGTAAGTGCTTACAACTCGCTTCTAGGACGTCTGACAGAAATTCTGTGAACACGTAGAGGTTAAATAAAACACTAGGATTTCACAATGCCTTAGTTTCGCTATTATGATTACCATTACGAAGAACCATTGTGAAGGGACGATTTGTTTTTGCCAGGAAATGAAGTGGGTTTAACTGGTAGGTGTTTCCACACGCACGTGCTGTATTTTGCTAGGATTATAGGTGAAATCCAGAAAGGGGGCTGCAGATTCTGCAAAATGTCATAAATCATATACATTTTAATAAGCACAGTTTGATATAAACTTTTTCTACCCACAGTAACCCTGGTTGTAAATCCAATCCAGTCTATATATTTCTGGATTGCAAATATTACTTCCATTTTCCAGATCCAGTAAGTTGGTATATTGGTGATCCCGTGCCACGTTGGATTATATCTGGTCCAGGTGCTGATCTCCCTAATGGGCTTGTCATTTCTTTGACCACTGAAGTCTCTCACTCTGTCATTGTTTACGCTTGGGAACTGAACGTTAATAAATCAGGATCACTTGATATTGTGGTAATTATTAAAGTCTCTGCTTTTTGTTGCGGACCATATTTGGTTCTAAATGGTTTATACACCTCAGAAATCTCAGCAAAAATTTACATATTGCACAATTGACGAAAATTGATTTTTCTTTGCAATTTTGCATTCCGCATCGTTCCTTATTCTCAGCGTTCTCACTCACTCCTATAATTGAGATTGGGCAACCGACAGTCTCAGCTCGTTAGCAAAGTCGAAAGTAATTTTGGGCGGGATGGGGAGAAAACAAAACAAATTGAGATTGCTAAGAGACTAGGAGTAAACGAGAGCATGAGAGATATACAGACATGAAACGCTTGCCAGCAGCAGGAAGTTACACGATAGTTCAACAGAATGAGACCACTAGCTATGTTTGTCTCTCCCTTATACACGTTAGTGAGACCGCTGAGAATAGTACTGCAATTCGCATTATTAATAATTACATATTTACATTAATACAATTAATATTACGGATTTGTAGATGGAAATACGAGTGTGATTTTAACCTACCTGCGGCAGAGGCCAGTTGTCGAGCTATAACCGCACGTTTATGTATAAATATATTAAGGTGAAGCGGCTGAAACCAATGTACGTGTATGGGTAAATATCAGGATTTTGGTCATCTCACTCGATAGAACTACTTATTGAAGGGATTTGTAGTGTGAATAATCGAAAAGGGATAAATGTATAGAAAAGTGTGATAAATGTATAAAAATCACACTCGATTTATTTTAACACAAACTTCGTAGTTTATAAACCTGCGAGTTGTGCCGCCATTTTGTTTATGTGCCGCCATTTTGTTTATTGCATTTATCTGAAGTCACGTGACCACAAATCAGCCAATCACGTTTGGTGTTTACCCTAGCTATATAACAATGAAATTTATTTTCTGTAGGTTCTGAGGCCATTGTGTGATATAGGTAAGACTTACTGTCCAGAAACAAAATCCTGTTGCCTAATGAACAACCAATTTTCATCTTCTGGGCTATGCAATGAAGAAACAGCCTTTTGTGGAACAAGTACTGTCGGTATAAGTTCGGAAAATTGTTCATCCAGTGATGTTAATAACCCAGTGCCTTTGTTCGATACATACTTGCCCATTTATACAACAACATTGAACGTGGATATTGGTTACAACATGGTAGTTTTGTCGCCTGAGAAGAGATTTGAATATCTCCCTGGGGACATCCTGGGTTGGATTAAGACATCATCAGGTGCCACACTTGCTGTAGGTTCAAATCATAGTGAGTATAACGTCTTGGTAACTGTCACATCTTTACCAACTGGCAACATCACTCTCTCTACCATTCAGCGAAACAGTAAACAGACTGGGGCTGTCCTAATTGCCGGCGTTGCTTCAAAACCAACAGCGTTTATAGCGAATATAACTGCACTGAGTACTCCAGGAGTCAAAAATATAACTTTTACCCACCAAACAAGTGAAGAAACCCTCATCCTAAATCGACCAATTTCTGCTTTGCATCCAGTTGGTAATATTTCATTCACGACGGCAAGTAATTCGTGTGTTATCTACGGACCGTTGAATGAAGCGTTCAACGTTTCTATTAATTTTCATGGTGGAACAAACGCCCACGTTATGTGGAAGGCAAACAACATCACAGTGGGATCTTACCCTTACTTAACACTTGGTAACCAGGACGAAACCACTTGGCAACAAAATTTCACATTCTTCAGTATCCGTGAATATCCGTTGATTGTTATGGTGACGAATGGAGTCGGCGGAAAGTTGCTGACCGCAACTGTTATCATTCAAGAAAAGATAACTGGACTAACAGCAACGAAAGTGGACGCCAATAAGGTTGCCTATCAAGGACTCAGTACCCAACTGAATGTTTCATATTCGACCGGAAATAATGTTACGTATAAGTGGTATTTTGGTGATGGTAGCGATACTGTAACTGTAACAGACAACGTAGTTGATCACTCTTATCACAAATTTGGGCTGATTAATACAACAGTTGAAGCAACAAACATGGTATCGTCAGTAAACTATTCGTTCATCGTCAATGTTTCCAATCCAGTTGTCATCATCGTTCCTGCTTATGCCGTGAGCAATGTTTCAACCAACATAACGTGCACACTTGCTGAAAATGTACTTGAAACGTATATCATTGCGCTACAGGTAGATAATGAATCACTGACGGCATCGAACTGTAATACTATAGAGCATGTTTTTACTCCTGGTTTTCGTGATATCCATTGCTATATTCATGCGGCTGTCGTGTTGTATTCCAATACCTCCCTCTTCGTAGTCGAACCCATTACAGGATTGTCAATTTTAGACATACCTCCTCTGGCACTCAATACAACATATGCAGTCAGAGCGAATATATCTGCCGGGAATAATGTGACCTTTGTGTGGCAAGTATTGGAAAAAAAGTATAATGCTTATTTCAACAGTTCATATCCGATAACGTTCAACCAACACGGTCAGATAAGTCTAAACGTGAGTGCATCTAACGCTATTTCGATGAAATCTGCAGAAACAATAGTAACTGTTCAAGAACCAATTGGAAAGTTGAGTGTAAATCCATCAGCTAACCCAGCGAAAACGGATGTCGAAATTTCTTTTGTTATCAGCCAAACAGCAGGAACTGAAGTCAATTACACTGTCAATATAAGCACCAGTGAATATCAAGATTTAGGTCCTACTTCGACCTTCCCTTATACGTTTCCACAAGAAGGGACATATAATATATTTATTTCTGCAATGAATCTGATCAGTTCATCTAATACCACTTACCCAATTACTGCACAAGTACCTGTCAAACGTCGTCCAGAGATCACTTGTCCGTCAATTTCCAAAGATAAAACATGTGTGGTATCAACAACTGAGTTATGGTCGTTTAAAGCAGAAATACCTTACGCTACCAATGTTACATTCGAGTGGAGATGGGGAGATGAAGATGACACTAGAACTGATTATTCTCCCTCTACACCACCATCCAACATCACGTCGACTCAAGCTATATCATTTCCCGATCCTAAGACATTTCATATCACCGTGATTGCAAAAAACAACGTTTGTAACCTTAACAACGTGCTGCATGTCGAAACTCTTGACAACGTGTCCGGCATTACTTTGGAATTTCCACCAGCTGTTGCTGTGAACACAAACTTTACTATCAATGCAAGCATTGCTAAAGGATCCAATGTTACGTATTCGTATGATTTTGGTGATGAAAGAGAAAACATTGTTGCGGACCAAACAGTAAGCTGGAAGTACGAAACAGCTGGTGTTTACCAAATTAAAGGCAATGCAAGCAACCTACTAAGCAATGATGCAACCTCACAAGAGATTATCGTGCAACAGGAAATAACGGGTGTGTTCATAGAGAAAATTGACACTGTAAAGACTAACACGGCTACGGCTATAAAATGGAACGTTAGTGGCGGTACAAATGTTACGAGTAAGTTAAAGTTTGGAGATGCAACTGGTAAAACCGTCAACTACATAGAATGTGAGCTTCATGACCCATCCTCAACGTACAGTTGTAACACAACTCATAGGTGGACTGAGAAGGGTACGTATAAAGTACACATCAATGCCACAAACCTTTTGACAGCCACGAAGGGTGCAAGTATAGATGTTACCGTGCAGGATCCCGTGGAAGGTTTTTCTGTCGCGATTAATTCTTCATCCTCCACTTATTATATGCACGCAGAAATTCCTCTCATTTTTACTCAAACAAAAGGAAGCAGTGTTAAATACCAGATTCATTACAATGATACTGATGGCAGAACAGAGACCACGTCGGATACTAATTTTGATATTAAGTATTACAAGAAAGATAACTATAAACCGTGGTTTTTTGCTTATAACGACATCAGTAACAGTACGAAAACGTATCTAATCCCTGCTGAGATTACAATCGAAACTCCTCGCGAACCTAAAGAAATAATAGATTTGAAAATCTCTGCGAAACCTACAAAGTTTAATACAACAACGAAGTTTGACGTGAGCTACGAAAGCGGAGCTAAATTTGAATGCATTATTGATTTTGGAGATGGTAAATCTGCAGATATATCTGAAGAACTCCTAAATAAAGGTAAGACCCATCATTATAGAACAGCTGATGAATTTACGGCAAAATTGAAGTGCCACAATACTGGCAGAAATCGAAATGATAAGGTGGAGACAACCAAAGTGTTCGTTCATATACCTATAGAAGGATTTAAACTGGATAATTATACCATCAGTGCAGTTTACAAGGATGCAATCAATATACATTTTTCATGGCAGCAAGCTTCTCATATGGAAGTTATCGCCTATGTAAAAAATCAGCTGCATACTGTGTATGCCAGGAAAGAAGACATAGATTATGATGGTCATTCAGGAATAATCGTATTGCACAGTGGCTATTTTCCTTCACCTGGTCGCTATATCATACATGTCAATGCTTCAAATAAAGTATCATCCCTCGATAAACCCGCAGAAGTAACTGTAAATATTTTTGAAAAAATATCTGGTGCAGAAGTTCTTGTCAATCCTTTTGTCGCTGTTTCATATGGTTTAAGAGCATACCTTTCAATTGAAAAAGGAAGTGACATGAATGTAACTTGGAATTTTGGCGATCGCAGTCCTGATAAGATTACCAGCTGTACTTGGAAAAAATCGTGTTATTTCGATTACAAGTATAATAAGACGGGAAGTTACACGATAACAGCTACAGCAGAGAACATGATAAGTTCTGATGCAGGTAGTGGAAATGTTACAATCGAATATCCCATCCTTGGTTGGGATTTTAAGCCTAAAGGTGTAAGTAAGGCAGGTGAACTTAGTCAATTGAATCTGGAATATAACAAATCCTTTCCTTTTCCAACCGATGCTACATATCAGATTACCTATGACGAAAAAAACACAAAAGAGAAACTGACTTCCGAACTGACTGGAAGTGGCTCACGAATAGTAAATCTCACTTATAAAGAGGCTGGATGCTACCATGTTAAAGTTAAAATGGAAAATAAAGTAAGCACTGTGGTCATAAAAACTAAGGTCAAGGTTCGAGGTAGTTATACGAAGGCGAAAATCACACCCACGAGTTTAAAGGGAGATGGCAATTCTTCACCGTTGCCTTTGGAATATCCTGTGGAGTTCAAATCAAACATCAAGAACAGTTGTCTGAAATATAACTGGACAATTAAGGATAATGATTCCAAGGTTTTGACTGTAAACTTTCTTAATAGTTTTAAATACACGTTTAACGTTTCTGGCGTATACAAAGTCAATTTCATTGCATATGATGACAGCGAGAATATGAACGATAATATCTCAGCTGAAAAAGACATAAATGTCGAGAAATCAGTAACTGGATTGTTTCTATCCAGCGATGGAATTGGCGAGGTAAACAAAACTGTTAACTTTATTCTACTTTGGGCAACTCTTGGTACTTCCACTACGTTTACAGTTCATTATGACAGCAATACAGAAGAGAAACTTAATCTTATTGGCAAAACAAAAGACTTTTCGAAATATAGCAGTAAACTCCCTTTTGATCCAAAGGGTCTTGAAGGCATAATATTTTCCCACAACTTTTCCCAAATCCGTGAATATCAAGTGAAAGTGAAAGTTAACTCTGGACAAAACCTTACAACTCAGGTATTTATCTCTGAAGCACCATGCCCGTTGCCAGATATTACTCTCACTGGTGGAAGCAAGGATGCAAACAGGGCACCTCAAGTACCATACGAGATTCAGTATACACTTTTTTCCACGGTTGCTGCTACAAGTCGCACTGAATGCAATGCAATTCTCTTCAAATGGAGGGTTTTTACAGCTGATGAATATCTTTTAAAGACAACAGGATCGTCTGTAATCCCGCCAGATGACAATAGAGAGATCGAGTAAGTATGCAGTGATAAATCGAGTTAAGCTGCTAGTGAAGATTATTTGATAGGTGATTAGGTGACCAGAGCCGCCGAGAGGGCCCTACGACGTCATAAATGTGAGAGGGTAGAAGCGCTGTGACAACGCAGCTGGGATTTATATTCTCAGTTAAGCGATCTTGCATCGAGAAACTTTAACGCCTTTGTTGCTTTGGGGGCCCTTTTGAGCTGGGGACCCTCCCCTCTCAGCGGCCCTGTTGACCTCGTGTGCTTGAAAACTCATATAAATATAGTTTTGGTTGATTCTCTCTTGTTGTATGAGGAACTGGGCAATCCGATTTTCCTTCTTCACCTAAGGTTAACCCTTTTACCTTAGCTGTGCGCTGTAGTCAGACGTGGGCCCTAACGGCAGCCAGTGGCGACCTGGTAAGGGTCCGACTCGGCCACGTTTGAGCTGCGCTCTTCGTAATTCAGTAATCAGCTGCAAGATAATATGACTGGCATCCCTATACCTTCTTTATCAGAATACAAGGATTTGTAATAGATTATGGTTGAGTGTAAACTAATATTTTATTGATGTGTGCAAATCCTAAATGATAACACATTAGCAGTGAACAACAGCAGTGCTAACTCACCCATGTTTTGATAAACGTTAAAAATATTTTCCTATAGATAGTTGTTTTATAATTTTCGATTTTAGAATGACAAATTGTCCTTCGTGCCCTTAAGGTTTCAAAATAATATGAAACAGTGTGATAAAAACAATAAACCACAGTATATGTTTTAAAACTGGTATAGAGGATGTAACAATCTGTCCAGAAAAGCAAGGTTTCAAGCAATTTTTTAATCAAATACTATTCAACGCTGTCTGCGCTGAGACCCAACATTTGAGATGTTCTCTAAATTAACGATTACAATATGTCTCTCTTTCTAGCTATAATAAATTTAATGTTCAAAGAAATCAATCTACACTGGCCATTCCCAGGAAGGCCTTGTATCCACGACTGTATATATTTCAGCTAAATGCGAACTTGAAAGATGCAACATCCCAACATATTGTTTATGTAAAGATCAAAAGACCGCCTTTGATTGTGGAAATTGAAGGTGGTAGTGCACGATCCATCGCTTGGAATGCACGATTTTTCTTGAATGCAAACCTCTCAATGGACCCATTGACAGGAAATAATGATAAACTATCTTTTGAATGGCGATGCAAATTAAAAAAAGCACAAGAGAAAGGTGGTTGTTTTGGTGCTGGGGAGTCATTAAGTGCCAAACAAGGTGAAAGAATAACTGAGTTTCGGAAAAAACTTCTTTTGGAAGGACTAACATACCAGTTTACAGTGAAGGTTTGTGATCCTGATGATGATGAGACATGTGGTTCCTATACTCAAGAAATCAATGCAATACCTGGAAAACCTCCACAACTTAAACTCAAGTAATTCACGTATAAATATCATTATTGCTCATTAAACATGCCTATATGATAAAAAGGAGCGATTATAGAATATCTGCCCACTTTTTGTTGTTCATTTTAACGTACAAAACAATATAGGAATTATTTTAAAACAGTTTATGGATGGAATGAAAATGTGTTGTTTCTATTATATTTAACAACGGTTTTGGAAGAACTAAATGACTATTTTTGAGCAAATTATTAAGGCCGTCGGAAGCGGGGGGGGGGGGACCAATAATTCCATTTGTATATGCAACACACACAAAGAACTAGAAAAGTACGAAAGCAATTCAGATTTATTTAGGTTTATTCTTGAGCCCCCCTCCCCCCCCTCCCCCCCACAATATTGATTTACTTCTGACAGCCTTAAATTATTAATACAAGGGATAAATTAAGTGTAAATTTTAAATATTCTGCGTTTTTTAAAAAACACCAATAACACTCGTTTTCTTATATTATTTCAAATAACATTGTCTATCATTGTCTTGCAGGTGCGTTTCCAATTGTGCTCCGAAGATAAATCCAGATGCCCGTCTGTCAATCACGTCTGACTGTACTAGTAACTGCGAGGGACTTAAATATAAATGGACATTGGACAATGCTACTTCATCTGAAACTTCAGAAAATATATGGCCGAACAAGACACTAACCGAAAAAGATTCTGCAAGTTTAGTGATCAGGGCTGGGACATTTGAGGAGAATCAAGTATATATCTTCAAACTTACTGTGACAAACGATCATGGTATGTACACATAATTCAAACTTTACCATCCTATGAATTCCTGAAATTCTGAGTAAAAAATTCCATATGTTTAGAAACATTTCCTTAAATTTGGGGCAGAGTCTAGAACATTTCAGAGTCTTACCTCAGAATTGCTTTTTGAGCCATAATACAACAACCAAGAAAGAATATATAGTTTTAATCCATGTTTATTAGGAAATCAACCAAAAATGGTGTCTGAGTTATTACGTAATTGCAAAGTGCCCGTTGCCGTTGAAGGAATTTTATTTTTAATATTTGCGGGATTAGGTTCCTAACCTTTTCCCCTAGCAAATTTTGATTGGCTATTTCATGGGAATTTCCAAATTGGCTATTTCCTGCCAATTTTACCATGACTAAGGAGAACATTACACAGCTGTCGGCATTTTTCCATTCAAGTAATTAATATTCAAAGAAAATTCTGATGCCTTTAACCAATCAGAATCAACTAAAATTGACCAAAATAATATTAGCCTGCAAACATAATTATCATGCACGCTGTATAACAGGTAAAGCCAGCCGTGTGTGTTATGACGTCTTCTGACAACGGAGAGATGGGATTTATTTGAAGAGGCTTAACCACAGAATAGAGACCATACATCATCTAGACAACTCAGCCAAAAAAGCGTAACCGTCGCCACGCCATGATTCGTCATCAAAATGCACTACCATGTTCCTAGCCAGTCACCAGTGCACTTATGGGAGCCTCCTGAACTTCCGCCATTTTGAATTTTTTCAGGGGAATAAATGCCTCTCATAACCGCACTGGTTAGGAACATGGCGACAGCATTGCAACGGGTACGCTTTAATCATAGTAAAACCAAGAAGTCGACCTTTTGTAAGGTCTCTCGTATCGAAAGGTTTTGGAAAGAGATTTATACGCCATTTGACCACAGAGACATACAGAGACGTAACTGACCGTTGTAAACACTGCGGAAGCTTACGTTTTCATGTACCCACTTTTTTTCAGGCGACCGGCCGAAAAATGATCAACTGCGCGTGCTCAGAAAGTTTAAAGTAAGTCGTCATCAGGTCGTCATCCAATCAGATGCATGCATCTAGTAACTTGCCGAGCATGCGCACAAAAAAAGTGGGTACACTAGTTACGTCTCTGTATGTCTCTACTTTGTGATTTGACGTGCTCTATGATCGATATAAAACAACCCACAGCATTGATTCCACAAGTGTCCCAGGCTTGGGTTTATAAAATAATTTTTGAAACAAAATTTACTTACCGAACCATTTGTTTGCTGAGTTAATAATTTCTGCAACTTCTTGCTTGGTGGTTGCGGCCGCTTCTGAATAACAAATCGTAGAGAATGTCAACTCCGCAAGGGAGAAATGGAAAGGAAGTACAAACAACCAGCTAGGCAAGTAAATTTTGCTTAAAATGTTTTTCATCGTATATTTTTTTTACTATTAAATACTTTACTTTACCCACAATTTGTCCGCTGTATTCGTTTTGTTGCTTTTGAGAGTGCTGTGATTGTGTAGACGATATTACGTCACCGTGCTGATGTCCCTAGATCATAATAGGCATATCTCTTGACCAATAAAATCACTTGAAATCTTTACGTCAAAACGTGAATAATGATATTTTAGAGAAGACTGGCTTCGTGTCGTATAAAGTGGAAACAAACGCTCCACCTCAGCCAGGCAAGTGTGACTTCATGCCCAAGAGTGGAGTGTCGTTGGAGACAAAGTTCAGGTTCAGCTGCTATGACTGGAAAGACGATGCGACAGATCCTGATGCAATTCTTTTTTATAAAGTATTCTACTCCCTTGGTGACAAACAAAACTATCTGTTGTATCATGGACCCAAGAGTAATGTGTCTGATCTGCTACTTCCTGCCGGCCCCGAAAAGTTCAACCATAGTTTCAACTTGTCTGTCAATGTGGAAGATGCGTTTGGGGCTTACAAATCAGAGCTTTTTACAATTAAGGTATACTTTTACTAAGTTTTATTGGTTTAGTGATTTTCTTTCCACAAGTTAATATTTATGAGAGGGGATGCTGCACAACAGTGTTATTTACAATAAGTATATCAGTTCTGCAGTTAATAGGTACTGGATCTCAAGCAAATAAACTTATATAATAACAACTGTATAAAAATCCCATTTAACACTTACAACCCAACTTCTACGTTGCGAACTGCCGCCAAAAAAAGTTAAACAATTCACATTTACAAATCATTTCACAAACAAAAAAAACCTGACTCAGATGATCCGGAACCCACCCTTGACCCCGTGCTTACAATCGTCCACAAAATATTTGAGACAAACCCCCCTCCCCCATTTCAATGTTTCTTTGTGCTGTAACATTGTTTAGTTAAAATACCATGCATTAGATTTCGGCTGCCAATGGGACAGTTGCATGCGGGTCAGACTCTGGTGTCACGCATATTTCTTTCGAAAAAATGATAATAGCATTTCAACATTGAAATAGGGGGAAGGGGGGAGTGGATTTCAAAAGTCTCAGTATATCTTGTGGACGATTCTAACAGTGTGAGAAAAAAATATGAAAAAAAACACATAATCTGTGGTAGTCATATCTAATAGACCTTTTTTCATAATAACCCAAAACCCACTAGACACTAAAGCAATGAAGGTTGAAATTTTAGCAACAATTCGCAATGTAAATGATGTTACATGTAATTTAATTGGCTGAAAAAAATATGCATTTCGAATTGCGGTGCTCAAATGAAGTTAGGCTTTTTGTTGTCGGTGCGTGAGCTGGTTAGTCTGCTAGTTTGTTCGGAATCATAAGCACTTGTGATATACTTGTTTGAGCCTTAAGCCGCCAATGTGCTGTTTTGCGCATGCTCCAGCACATTGTAGTGCACCCATATGAGTGCACCGCACTGTAGTGCTATGTCGATGTTTGTTGTCAGGGGGCGGCACTATGCCGTGTCAAAGCCATTCTTGAATGTGGTCTAAGCGCTGACAGTCGTTGTTCGGGATGTTGAAAAATTAACTGAATGTATAGGTGTTGCCATCAGAATGCTCGCTTAATCTGAATTTGTCAGAAACAGTTTTAAATCTACCTGGAAAATACCCAATTTGTGAACAACTTCCATTTCAGTATACAGTATAATTTCATCAGTATTAAAATGGATGCTTTCAAATCATTGCCTAAAGCCCGACCGTCTATGTATTGTATTTTCGTGTTTAATTTGCTCCTACATTTTCACAGATGTCTCAGATCCATATTGCTTATGTTCATATATTTTCATGCACAATCATACTTGTCAATCAAAAATTATTTTAATTAATTGAACTTTGTTTACTTTTTACGCAAACTATAATACATATAAACACATCCTATTCAACGCGTGACAACAACTAGTCTCCTACGCAGCCTGTCCGAGGTTTTCACCCTGACAACATTCGCAAATCGCCTAGACAACATCAAAACTGGCCTTGACAACATACTGTATATCACGTGACGACAAAACGTTCGTTTGAGCGTTCAAACATTTCGACAAAACAATTGGCATTCTAACGTCGAGTGAAAATCGCAGTGTTTGAAATTACTAATGATACTGTACAAATGAAATTTTATCCTGAAGGTCTTACCGCGGAATGTAAGCTTAGATGACCTCAAGAATTCTACGTACGACGTTAAGAAGCTGATTGGTTCAGGTGATATTCAAGCAGCCAATCGGCTAGCGATTGGACTTATTCAAGGATTACGCAGCCGAGGAAATGCTACAAAAGAATCCGAAGAGGAAAAGGAAGAAAAGACGGAGGTAAAGTTTAAAAATGGATTTAAGAAAGGGGCTTATTTATCTCAGGCAGGTTTGAGAGGGGTGGTTATTTGAGGAAGGAGAGAGGGATTGATAGAGTGTTTCATGTAATATTTTAAATCCGACTATGCGGACTGGACTAGATTTCAAGTTCGCGCAACGTGATCACTGGTCCGCGCAATGTGATCAAGTCCGCGCAGTGGCGCCGTGACCGGGGGGGGGGGGCAAGGCATCCCCCCCCTATTGTTGAGACCTTGTTATGTTATCCGCGGAATCTTCGTGGTCAAGCACGGTACCTGCATATACGAGCGGGAATTTTACTTCACTTTGTTGTTTGACAATGCGAAACATGTTTGAATAAAATAATATATAGATGAAATATCGGAAATCGGACTCAGTTTACGTTTTCCCAATATAAGTTTATAGAATAGTCCATATTTAATTCAATATGATTTCGTATATTATTTATGTCGGAAAAATTGTGTTTGTCGAGAAAATGCTGCCCTTGCCCCCCCCCCCCCTAAAGCATGGGGCCCACGACGCCCCTGTGGCCACGCAATTTGATCAAGCCCGAAGCGAAGCCGAGGACTGGATCAAAATGCGAGGAAAATGACATCTCATACGAATAAATTACTACTTAAACGGAGATGGATTAATTTTGATCCAGTCCAAGGACTGAATTCATTTTGATCCAGTCCAGGGATTGAATCAATGTGCTTCACCAGGTATGCAGTGTTATCATGTGAGCAAAATAAAGCAATATGGTAGGCTAACTTACTCATGAATTATTAATGATGTTTGAGATTGATTTCGCCGAAATGCAGTACGTCGTACGCTAACAGGTATATGATATGACATAAAATATAGGTTAAGTTTTAAGATACGACGGTTCCGATTTACGAGCACATGTAGCGTCGTTTTGTGTAAGTAATTTTTGTCGATGTCTACAGTTTTCGCCCGATAGACTAGGAATTAACGTGAACAGAATCACCAGTCAAAATCAAATTCCTAAGCAAAATAACCCTACCCGTACTCATAAGTCGGAATTGGGGTATCTTGTAGTTATCTTTTGTCGAAAACGTTGAATTGTGATTCACTAAGTCCGTGGTATAACAGTGCGTTTTGAGGTTTTAATTTATTTTAAAATTATTTACCTTCAACTCTTCTTGATCGTGTTGGGAATGGTAAATTGAAAATATGGTAAAATAATTAAGTACACGTTTCTTTAAAGTGAAGTGAGTGGGGGGGGGGGGGGGGGGGGGGGGGGGGGCGGTGATCGAAGGGTTAAAAATTGTGCAGTATTTGAAGAGTCTACAACTCACGCTTGGGCTTTTCGAAGACGGAGAATTTCTAGATTCCAACGTGAAACAAATCTTGTATTATATTCAATGTATTCCTCTACTCATCTTATGTTATTTACTCCATTTTAGATATTTAAAAGTATCGTGAAAAATATTGCTGAAAATTTGCCTCAGGATCTAGATTCAATGAGGCAAAGTATTGAGACTGTTGTAGCTGCAGTTTCTGTACAGGGAGATGATGTACCAGAAGACACTCAGGTTTGTTAAAGGTCATGCTAATTATAACCAGGGACACCGAGAGGCTAATTAGAGACCTTACGATGTGGGACGGCAACGTGACGACGACGGCTATTCATACAATGAGATTCAGAATTTTTAAGAAAAAAAATGAATAATTAATATCCTACAGGAGTTTGAGACGTCATGCATGGTCTGTTTACAACGGGAAACTACAGACCTTTACGTCTTGGATACAACGCCTGCATTTCAAGACGCGAGAAGTGATACTTGCGGCAAATTAGCTCAGTACCACAGTGAAACTTTCTAAACAGTGAAGCCACTATTTCAAGCTAACCAAACAATTTTAAATCGATACGATCAATAATAGTCTATAAATTTCTTTACAACCGCTAATGATTTTATTCTGGCCGTCGTCGTTGCGTTGCCGTTCTATACATCGTAAGGTCTCTATTGTAAAACGGGAGAAGCGGTGTTTTACAATATATATTTAACAATTATACCATGTCCATGAGCTCGAGTCGTATATGAGCTGATAGCCGACGAGGTGCATAGCACCGAGTCGGCTATCAGCCATATACGACGAGAGCGAATGGTATAATTGTTTTATAATATAGTCTGATAGCCATTAACTGAAGCAATTAATTATCCTCTGTTACAATGTCTTGACAATTTGTTCGGCCAAAAACCGCTTGGCCTTGAAAATTTGAAATATTTTTATTTTACAACTTGAAGACGAAGTGAAAGAAATGGTTTTAGAACTGGTATATCTCACAGAAAAGCTCAGATATATTATACAGATGTTTGGTAGTATAGTAAGTGCTTGTTGACTGCAAATTCATTTGTCTTTCGTTGCAAACTTTTCTGAAAAAATTATATTCTCAATGAACATGTTTTTTTCGCTGTTGTTTTCGACGGTATTAATTCTTTACTAAAAAACTTGTATTCAAACTAATTTCTATGTAATAAATATATTTTGCTAACCTGTCAAATTTTTTTTGAGAGTTTTTCCTTGTGCTATTATCAAAGCGAATATTTTCCTTTTTTCTGCTTCGCAAAACTCATGGGGCCGGTTGTTCAAAGCTGGATTAGCTTAACCCTAGGTTAACCTAAAATTCAAAGCAAACTTCATGACAGCTTATCTATAAATTTGGAAATATTTCTTCAGAGATCTTGTCTGGATCGATAGGAGTTTACTTCACTGAAGTTTTGAAATAAACAGACGTGCAGAAACACGCAAACTAAAACAGCAGGTTAAATTTTAACCCAGGGTTAGCGCTAACCCACCTTTGAATAACCGGCCCATGTAGTTTTTGGACCGCCATCTTGTTTTTCGCTACTCACCGTATATCAGTGAACTCTATACATGGAAGGCTGACTTCAGTCATTGACGTAATCAAAAAGTGAAGCCAAAGATGGCGGATTTTGAAGCCATTCTTGCGCGTCATTCTCAGTCCCCTTACCCGCGCGGCCAAACAATTTTTGTATTTTCATGGCGGGAAGGATCAGGCAAATATTAGCACGTTTCACCGCCCGTGTTTTACTACGCCCTGCGGGAAGTGATGGGTCCGCGACTCTCGGGTTGTGTTTTTCTTCATTTTAGAAGAGCAAAAAAGGAAATAAACTTTATTTATTTCATGTAAACCTGATTTCCTTCATCTAATCGATCTGTCTACTTTTTGCATTTTCTACTATCTGCATTTTCCCACTGTATGTGTGAGTAAATCTGTATTTTTCGTTGCGAATTCAACAACTAGTTTCAAACTTTTTTTGTTTTTTTTTATATAAAATCTGTATTTTTATAAATTGGGAATTTATTTTTGCTTTGGTTGTTTTGTTTTCTTGTTTCTATGGTGCTTTTCAGTTTTCACACCATTATTTAGCTTATTTTAGTCCGTTTTCCTGACCTAAAACTGCTTTTTAACTGCAGTTTTCGAGGCAGTTTTTAGCCAATTTAATTCCATACATGTAAGAAAATTTTGGGTTTTTTATTTTTTATTTAATAAAATCACTTTGATGATTGCCTTTTAAACTTAAACTGTTCATTTTAATGAGTTATTTATGTGTGTGAAACCCTTGTCGATAGGGGCAATAGAGATATTTTGAAAGATTGAGTGACATTTGTGTTTTGTTTTGTCACTCTTTGTCATTTACAAAAACAGCAATCCCGCGCTATTTTGCTTTCTTTCCACTCAAATATCGCATCTTTTAAATAAATAATAATCAAAATTTAGAACTGAACCCAAACAAAACACTAGAATTCAACTTTTCATTCAAATTTCGTATGTTTTTCACCAAATTTTTGCTCGGAGGAGGCATCGAGTTTAAAAATTGGGAACGCAGCTAATGGGGGGTAAATTCAAGTCCCGGATATAAAATCGTGCTCTCATTGGCTGATTTGAAACTCGTGACCAATGGGAACACAAATACACATCCGGGACTTGAATTTGCCCCCCAATAGTCGCGTTCCCTTTTTTTTACTGAATTAAGATTACAATGCCTCCTCTAGTGTTATTTATAATCTCTATGCTCGAGTCAGCCTTCCATGTTATATAGTTCAGTGCTGTATATGAGCTGTTATTATACACTCACGCGCGCACTTAACCAATCAGTAATCGTTGAGAGGGTCACGTGCCGATCCAATATTTTACGATATTGGACAGGAACCTATTGGACAGTTGCGAATTGTGGCTTTTTTCATGGTTTTTCAACCCTTTTCAGATGTTTTGTCAATTTCAAACGTACGACAAACGATATGGCAGAATAATGAAAAGAATTAGGGACATTAATACAGTTTTTTCTACCAGTTTTGTTTAAAATTATAAAAGCGCGGGAAAATTTGCCTTCGCGAAATTTATTTGTTTGCAACAGCCTAGAAGTTAGTAATATTATTTTTTTCGTTAAAATTAGGTCAAATATTTAGATCTTTAAACATACATGGAATTGAGTTTATTTATGCACACATATTTGTAAAAACAGGTTTAACTTTTTTTAGTTATTTAAGCAAATTCGCCGCCGATATATGTAGTAACGTTGTCGTTGTATTAGTCTCGCTGTATTTACTTTATAGCGTATTGACAATTTTGTTATAGAATTGTTTTGTTCGATATAATAAAACTCCTATTGGATTCATCTTCGCCCATGATGGACGATTTTTCTCCTATCCGAATGATTGTAGCAAGAAAAACTGAACCGTAATTCATCTTTTGAGTCTTAAATTATCTCTAAACTCGATCAACACATTAAAATAGCCGTTTTTTGTTATACCTGCCCGTCAACTGAAATCCCAAAATTACGTCATTGCAAACCAAGAATATTAGGTTCAGTGCATGAGACTCTGCGACGTTTGACGCGAGCCTATGTATTATAACAAAGACATGTGTATAATGAAATGGATTTGTTATTTTTTAGGAAGAAGCGCTTAAAGCTTTCTTGAAAACTTCTCAGAAATTACTATCTGAGGCCAAGGAGGATCTTGGTATGAATATAATTGAAGAAGTTTCTAACAACGTGATGACAGGCATTGGTGATACACTTAAAGCATCATCAACGACTCAAACCAATATACGTGGAAGACAACAAAGAAATGAAACTGTTCCTGCAGGAGAAACAAAAAAGGTAGTATTAAAAGAAGAAGTATTTTAGTTCTTCCCGTGATAGAAGTAATATTTCAAACTCGAAAATGAGAACTGAACGGACTTCAACGGAGCAGTTTATTGCAGTTTGTTAGAGCTAACTGTAAGGACTTAAAATCAGTTCCAGTGCGAGATTTTGAAATGATATTTCATATTCGTTGTAGGCATATGGTGGAAACGTCAATATGACGGTCAAATATCATATTGACATCTATTCTATGCTACGCTTCTTTAAGCTCACGCGGACATGTTTTGTCTTTTAAGTTGACACCGATTAAAAATTAAGAATGCTAGCTCGGCAAAATTTACTTACACCCCCCCCCCCTCCCCATTTAGAAAGGT